>JAIGNY010001129.1:0-34742 GCA_020152595.1 Chiridota heheva
CTCTCAGACTGAACCCCGTTAGTTTAAATTACTTTGGACCCGTAATGCCGTAAATACGATATGATAAACCAACAGGATCGACAGGACTGTGGCTAAAGGTGGTAAATTCGCATTTTCACCTGAGAGAATATGAAACTGCAATGATACAGCCATATGTAGGTCTACCGTGCCAATGTTTTAAACGTATGAATTTGGTTTCAAAGAAAGAATTTACACTGATAAAACAAAAATAAAATGTATGTTTTTAGCAATGATCTCAAGAATGCATTTGGGGTAGCTGGCAACTATTTAGAAATTACACTGAGCTCCTGTTTAAGTTTTTTGGGGATTTGCATGTTTACCGCTGTAACTATGTAAGCCAATGCAAGAGGAATATAATACAAGTTGCTACAAGAAGCTTAATGAGAGACAGCATATCTTCCTGATAAAGGCTATTTTTTGTGCCGTGTAAATGTCTTACACCTATAAACCTCTGACGCCACACACATTAAACTCACATGTAATATGTCGTATGTAAGTGCTGAAGTGAGGAAACCAGCGTTTCACACCGTTGTGTATTGTGTGGGAAGTATCGTACATTTATTTAAAAAAATGTCTGTAGAAGATGTAAATCATAGATCTCGACCTCTCCTGAATACCGTACGACGAAACGAGGTTCCTCCATAGCTGAGCTAACAGCACCGGCACTGATGCTGAAACACAACATCATACCAGTAAATATTAGTATTGATTTAAGGAAAGTTTCGGTCGTTTTGATTCTTAGCTGTGCGGTGTAAACATAAGGTTTTACTTTAGGATACAAGTATTCTTTTCTGGCATACGTCAAAAATTTCAACCTACCGTTGATAAATGGATATATCAGGAATCCAGATCTAGTCTTTACTTAAGTTACTTGTTGTAGCCCATCGTAATCCTTGAAATGCCACTGTAGATATTCGTCGGCCCATCTCTGTTAAAAACAATTGCATTTCGAAACTTCTTTCTAAACCTAAATAAAATCATTGCTTTATCAAAAGGAAATCCCTTGATAACTTTGAGAAATCTAAGTTGGCAGCACATATTCCGCGTAAGCTTATTTAGCGCACACTTACCCCACCTTTATTTTACCAAATTGTAATCTGTCGGTCCCTGTCTCGTGAATAATTATCCCACCAAGCTTCAAAAAATCAATTCGGATCATTTGAGATATCTGGCTAGTTGTCATCGTGTACCATTAAAACATCGTGTACCATTCAAACAGCAAAATATTCCAATAAAATTTGTTGAAAATTGACCAATTTACAGCATTATTAATTTTTAGCTGTTATTGCACAATGTGTGACATCGATGGAGGAAGGATCCTTTATTTTTTTGTAAAACCTTTGTTGTTTTTTATTCCTTACAAGGGGGAGGGGGAAGTGGCAACACATTTTGGAGCTGGCTCCTTTTAGGTTTAGTGAAATTATTTCAAAACAATTTAAGTGTATTTCTTTCATAAATCCATTTGTCTTTAAAATATTACAGATATAGTCATTGGAGGGTGCTCTATGGGCATAAATCTAAAGATCTGACTGGGTGTCAGGGTGAAATTAATACCCGTTGGGCCGTGAGGGGCTTCGAAAGCGGCAACACATTTTCGACCTAGCACTTTTTACGTGCTAAGTCAATGGGAGTAATTTTTCAATTTTTTGTATTTTATTTCCTTCATTAATCAATTTTCTTCAGAATATTACAGATAAAGTCATTGGAGGGTGTTCTCATAGATCTAAAGATCTGACTTGGTGTCGGGGTCAAATCCCTACCCGTTGGGCCGTGAGGGACGTCGAAAGCGGCAACACATTTTTGAGCTAGCTCTTTGTACGTTAAGTTGAGTGAAATTATTTGAACAAATTTAAATGTATTTTTCTCATAAATCTATTTACCTACGAAACACTTATGTAATAATTGCATATTATATCTTAAGCATAAATCTAAAGACCTGGTTGAGTGTCAGGATCAAATCCGTACCCATTCGGCCGTGAGGGGCGTCAAAAACGGCAACACATTTTCGAGCTAGCACTTTTTACGTGCTAAGTTAATGGAACTTATTTTTCAATTTTTTGTATTTTATTTCCTTTTATATCAATTTTCTTCGAAATATTACAGATATTCATTGGAAGGTGTTTTCTGGGCCTATATCTAAAGATGTAACTGGGTGTCGGGGTCAAATCCATACCAGTTGGACCGTGAGGGGGGTCGAAAGCGGTAACACATATTTATTTACGTGCTAAATCAATGGGAGTTAGTTTTCAATTCTTGGTATTTGATTTCCTTCATAAATCAATTTTTCTTCCAAATATTACAGATATAGTCATTGGAGGGTTTTCTCATAGATCTAAAGATCTCACTGGGTGTCACGATCAAATTCCTTCCTATTTGGGCCGCGAGGGACGTCGAGAGCGGCAACACATTTTCGAGCTGGCACTTTTTACGCTGTTTAGTGGAATTATTTCAAAAATGTTTAAGAGTTTTTTTTCTTTCATAAATCTATTTACCTACAAAATATTACTTATATGATAATTGGATATTATATTTTGGGCATAGATATAAAGACCTAATTGAGTGTCGGGGTCAAATCCCTACCCGTTGGGCCGTGAGGGGCGTCGAAAGCTGCAACACATTTTCGAGCTCGGACTTTGGTTTTTTCTCTCATTTTGTACGGATGTAACCCTGTGTAAGCGCTGTGACCCTGTCTCTAGTTAGACCTAACTGATCTCTTCCAAACTTCTGTAGATAACGGTACTATCCCAAACAAGTGGAAAGAAGCAAACATATGTAACGTTTTTAAAAAAGATGATAAACACGACCCAGCTAATTACAGTCCAGTCTCTCTTATCTGCGTGTGTAGTAAAATCCTTGAGCATATAATCCACTCACATGTGATGAAATTCCTTGATGAGCATAATATCTTAACTGATCTCCAACTGCCAACATGGCTTTCGAGCAAAAAGATCAATTAAAACACAACTTCTCTTAACAATAAAGGATATTTCTAAACAAATTGACCAAAACAGTACCATCTCTATGGCTATACTCAACTTCTCAAAAGCATCTGACAAAGTCCCACACCAACGCCTGTAATCCGAATTTTCCGCATGTGGCATTGATATAAATCTACTGGCCTGGTTTGCATCCTTCTTCAGCAACCGCATTCAGCGTGTTGTCTGTGATGGCGAAATCTTAAATCTGGTTTACCACAAGATACTGTTTTAGGTCATTTACTCTTCCTTTTATATGTCAATGACATTCCTGATGATATAACAGCACGGTTAGACTGTTTTCTGATGATTGTTTTGTGTATAGAATAACTGATAAACCCTCTGGCCAACAAATCCTCCAAGATAATCTAAATAAACTTGAACAATGGCCAAATAGATGGCAAATAAACTTCAACCCCTCTAAATTCTACATCCTCTCAATATCTCCTAGCAAATGCTATTAATCACCAGTTTATACCTTGTGCAACCAGCCGCTAAAACATGTCAATTCCCACCCGTACCTAGGTGTTGAAATTGATAATAAACTAAGATGGGATAAACATATACACAACATTACCAACAAAGCAAACTCTGTACTTGGCTTACTAATACGTAACCTCTCAAACTGTCCCACTGACTTAAAAACCACTGCATATAAAGCTCTAGTTAGGCCAGTCAGCAGTCTGGGACCCCCATTAGCAGTGCGATGTAGATAAGCTTGATTCAATTCAACGGAGAGCAGCCTGGTTCTGTATGGCAGACTACTCTTATAAATCTAATGTCACTAGCATTGCTTCATAAATTAGATTGGCCCCTGCTAATAACAAGAAGAAGGAACGCCCGTCTACAAATGCCATATAAAATCAATAACAATCTTGTCGCCATTGATAATGATAACCTAATCCCAAACGCAAGAAAAAATACAAGAAATAACCATGATCTGAATTTCTACGTTCCTTATGCTAAAAAATAATGTTTTTAAATACTCTTTCTTTCCTCAAACTCTAAAAGATTGGAATGCTTTACCATTAGACCTTGTACATGCACCAAGTCTAAAATGTTTCAAAGCTAAACTTGCTAAGCTTGTTAATTGATTTTTTCCTCATACTTTTGCTACGCTCGGTTGGCGTTCATGTCCTGTAGAAGATTTTTGACGACTTAACGCCAGTGCACCACAACTGGTTATCAAAGGCCGTGGACATTGACTTGGTTGTCGATGTTATGTCTGTCCGTACGTCGTACCTGTGTTCTCGTCCGGGTCGTATTAAGCGTTTCGTGATAGCATTTGTACTATCATAACCGAATACGCAGGCGACGACCCCGTCATTGTAATTGTGTGTTCAACTCTCTCTCTCTCTCGACGACTTAACCTATTCAGATTCAGATTCTAGTAGGCTTCATAACATTAAAGGTACTCGTGTTCTTGCTTTTTGTCAATGGGGCATTTAAGGATCTGAGTCCTTTAAACTAGTCACGGGGGGTGAGAGTTTAAACCCACCTGTCAGGCATGTTTCTGGAGATAAGGAATGTTCTAGTGGTAGATTTAAGGTTATGATTTCAAATGTTTGTAGCATTTTGAATAAGCGTGATGAGCTTCTGGCTGAAGTTTCAATTAGTAGACCTGATGTAATTGGTATTACTGAGAGCTGGATTTATAGTGAAATTAGTGATTCAGCGATACATATTCCAGGTTACTCAGTTTTTTCAGGCAAGACAGATTAGATACTCTCAATGGTAGAGGAAGTGGTGTTTTATTGTTTGAGAAAGATAGTTTTAATTGTATAGATAGGACTGCTCAGTTTTCTTTTTTGATTTTCAAATTGCCTATAGTGTGAGCTTATTGTTGATGGCGATGTTGGTAGTTCAGTGCTTGTTGGTGTTGTGTATAAATTACCAAGTTCTAGTCCTGAGAACAATCAGAAATTGCTTGACTGCTTCAGGAAAGTTGCTTCTAGGAGGGTTATTGTTTTTGGGGACTTTAATTTCCAGACATTGATTGGAATCTCTGTACTAGTGGTCCATATGGTAAAGATTTTCTGGGAGCTATGTCTGACTGCTTTTTCACCCAGTATGTGTTGTTTCCCACGCGTGGTAGAAATTGTCTGAATTTGATTATCAGTGGTGAAGAAAGTATGCTTAGAGAAGGTGCTAAGTAGCGGTAAGATAGAGTGTAGTGATCATGACCTCATTAGTTTTGATCTGTATTGTTTCACAAAGGTTTCTCCAGCTAATAAACTGGTTTTAGATTTTAAGAATGCTGACTTTGCTGCACTTCAGGATAATTTGTCATTCGATTGGACTTCTTTGCTCCGTGAATTAGATCCTTCAAAAGCATGGGATGTTTTCCGAACTATAGTTTTGGAGGGTGTAAATAGGTTTATCCCCCAAAGGAAAGTTTGTAGGCGTTATTGGCCAGTGTGGATGTCTCGGGAGATTTTGCAGGCTGTTCGGAAGAAGCAGCAGTTGTGGCCTTGTTATAAATGTAGTGGATGTCCTGCGGAGCTTGCTAGATATAAGGATCATGAAAAGTTTACAAAGGGTTTGATAAGAGATGCTAAAGTGTTTTTTGAAAAACGTTTGTCCAAAGAGATTAAAATTAATCCTAAGTCGTTCCATTTGTATGTTCGCTCAAATCAAAAAACAAAGGAGGTTGTTGGTCCCCTCCAGGGTAATGATGGTGTTACTATTAATAGTGGTAAGGATATGGCTGAGGTTTGAATGACTACTTTGTGTCTGTTTTTACTAAGGAGTCCCTTGCTGATGATGTTTTGGATTATAGTGTGCACTCTCCAGCATCCATTAAGAATGTTGATTTTTCAGTTGATGTTGTGTCTAAGAAGTTATAGTGTTTGAATTCAAATAAAACACCCGGTCCAGATGGTATACATCCTGCTGTCTTACGTGAGTGTTCTGGTGTTATTTCTGTTCCCGTAAGTATTATCTTTTCAAAGTGCTTTAAAGTTGGTGTTGTTCCTAGTGATTGGAGAATTGCGAATGTCACTCCTATCTTTAAAAAAGGATGACCACAGTTTGCCTTGTAACTATAGGCCAGTGAGTCTTACTAGTGTTGTGTACAAGGTTATGGAGTCCATTGTTAAGGGTGTTGTACTAGATCATTTACTGGTCAATGGTTTGTTGAATTTGTCCCAGCATGGGTTCTTACCTAAGAGGTCTTGTGTTTCTAATTTATTGGAGTTTCTTGATGATGTTACTAAACAAGTTGATTCTGGTTATAATGTGGATATTATCTATTTAGATTTCCAAAAAGCATTTGATAAGGTTCCATTAGGCATGCAGGCTCATGATGAAAACAAGAGCACTTGGTGTGTAGTGAAAGTGTGCCAGTTGGATATATTCTTGGTCAGTTGACAGGTCACAAAGAGTTGTTATTAATGGTGAAGTATCTACATGAAAGAAGGTTACAAGTGGTGTTCCTCAGGCTTTTGTATTGGGTCCGCTTCTTTTCTTAATCTTCGTTAATGATATTGATGTTTCCCTTGGCTGTAGGATTTGTAAATTTGCTGATGACACTAAGCTGTACAGGATTTCCAGTGTTGATGATGCTAGGGATTCTTCACTTTTGCAAACTGATCTAGATAAGTTAGTTTCTTGGTCCCAAACATGGCAGATGTCATTCAATGTTGATAAATGCAAAGTTATTCATTAGGGTCAGAAAATTTTGGCTTTTGATTACTGCATGAATGGTTTAAATCTTGGTTGTGTTGATCAAGAAAGGGATCTAGGTGTAATCTTTACTAGCAATCTGAAACCTTCTAAACAGTTTGCTTTAGCAGCTGCAAGGGCAAATAGGATGCTTGCTTTGATTAGAAGAATTTTTTGTGTTCTTGGTAGAGAGGTTGACGGTTCTTAATTTGTATAAGCAGTTAGTCAGGCCTCACCTTGAGTATGCTATTCAGGCTTGGAGTCCCTTTTATGAGAAGGATAAGTTCATTTTGAGCAGGCTCAGCGAAGAGCCACTAGATTTATTCTCGAAGTAAGGAATCTCTCTTATAAATCTAGGTTGCGAATTCTTGGTTTGACCACGCTTGAATTGAGAAGAGTACTTGGCGATATGATTCAGGTTTTTAAGTTCCTATCTGGTAGTGATGCTTTGAATTCCTGTCATTTCTTACATGTCAGCTTATCCTCATGTGACACGTGGTAACAGTTTGAAGTTGACCGAAGTGTTCTCACGGATAGATATTCAACGTTTTAGCTTTTCGCAAAGAGTTGTTAATAAGTGGAATAGTTTCCCTGAGTGGGTAGTTAGCTCCAATTCTGTTCACAATTTCAAGGTCAACATTAATAAGTTTTTTTTTGATTATTATCATCTTATTTTGTTGTGGTGGTGTTGGTGTTAGTTTGGGCTTTTTATGGGGTGATTAACCCTTCTTAGCCCGTAATCTTGTTATGTTATGTTAATTATGCTAGTTAGTGTGTAAAGAACTTTTGACGCATGCGTACACGATATCAGTAGCAGGGGATTTCCCAGGAACCTAGTTCCTCACGTACAAAAATAACAACCGTACCGTACAAGCGTTGATGATATGACCTCGTCACCGGAAATAAAATGCTGTGGTTATATTAGGGCAGTAGGGTCCGGCCTATACCTCGCAGTCGCACTGACAGAAGTTGAAATTCACGCTGTCGTAAGGAGAAATCAAATCCGTACGAAATGGCGGTTAATAGTGTCAACCTCAGTGATACTGGTAGAATCATTGAACATGGTAAGGTATCATCAGTAGCCTAACGTTAAGCAATTCTTAATGTAACGTTAAGCAATTCTTAATGTAACGTTAGGCCATATCAAGTTAGTGTTATGTTACTTCTCTGACGTTAACACTGATTTAATAGGCTTGCTACAATGCTAGGCTGGGCTAGATTTATCAACTGCAGTTTAGTCTTTTGTCCTACGTTTATCTCGGTTGATATTGCACTAGCCTAGTACAGACAATTCTTAGCTGGGGACTTGGTAGAGTAAAACTGAAAGGCTGCATAGGGGCCTACCTGTGCAATCCACAGGTATTGTTTTTTACAATTAATTGTCAAAATTAGATTTACTCCTCTTATTCCTTACCCTTTCTGGTGGTATTGAAAGCAATCCTGGACCCTCCAAATAATGCAACAAATCTGTCAAAAATAACCAGAAAGGTATTTGTTGTGATGACTGTGGCTCATGGGTGCATAGTCAGTGTGCAGGCATTAGTAATGCAGCTTACAACACCCTTGCATCATCAACCGATGATTGGTTTTGTTCAGACTGTTCGGCTCCTTGTGGCCTGCGTGGACTCTGATATTGTGATCAATGGATCCACACTAAGTGCTGCAAGAGTGATGACTCAAAATACAGCGACCTCATGCATTCTAGCTGTACCTGGATATGTGATACTTGTGACTTCATGAAGTTCTCCAATTCTTTCTTCTCAACTAACAATTCCAGCAATTGTACTTACTCATATGAGGCACTTCAAAGTTATTCTTCTGGCCTTGACTCGGGGTCCAACCACCATCCCGATGTCAAATTGAAAACTAATCCAAAAAAGGTAAAAAGGAAGGTTCTAAAATTTCTTGTTATCAACTTTCAAAGTGTTCGAAACAAAAAAGCCTCCACTGAAAGTCTTATAAAAGACAAAGACCCAGATGTCATTATTGGCACTGAAAGCTGGCTAAATTCTGCAATCAACAATTCTGAAATTTTTCCCAACAAGTAACTATACAGTCATTCGCAAAGATAGAAGTACAAATGGTTATGGTGGTGTATTACAGGCAATAAAAAATGACCTGATTTTCACTGAGCTCACAAAACTAGACTCTGACTGTGAGAATAACTGGACCAAATTCCAATTCCCTAAGAAAAAGAGCATGTATGTAGGAACTTTTTACAGGCCCAGTCACAATGACCTTACTAGCCTTCTTGAGTTGAGAAAATCACTACAAAAGTTAGGAAAAAATGCTGACAAAAACAATGTTTTTCTTGCTGGTGATTTGAACCAACCTAACATTGACTGGAGCCAAAACATTATTTCAGGCACTAACGCTTCCTCCGAAGCAGCCAAAATGCTTCTTGAAGTGGCCGATTCATTTAACCTCACTCAAATGGTGCAGTCACCTACCAGAGATAACAACATTCTTGATCTTGTATTTACTAACAACTCACCAGCTGTAAACTCAGCTAACGTCATACCCGGTATAAGTGACCATGATATTATTGAACTGATTCTCCCCTTCTCGTAAAAAGTTGCCTAAACGTAAAATCTATTTAAGAAAAAACGCTAACACAGAACGCATAAAAGAAGACCTGTCTTAACTTAAACTGCGATATTATTCTAAATTCAATAGCTCATCCATTAATGTTGATGAAAAATGGAATTTATTTGAAAATTAAATTAAACTGATTATTGAAAAAACACACCTTACAATATCACCTGAACTAAAATAAATCTACCTTGGTTCACCCATATCCAACACCGTCTCTGCAAGAAAAAAGATAAACTGTTCAAGAAAGCTAAGAAAACTCAACAAATCCATGACTGGAATACATATAAAAGCTTTAGGAAATCTGTCTGTAAAAACATCAAAGAAGCTAGAAACAACTTTATCTGTAATAAACTTTAAAATTCTCCAACTGAAAACCCGTAGGCATTTTGGTCCTACATAAAAAAGACTTAAAAGTAATTCCGTGGGTGTGTCAGACCTTATGAACAACTGTAAACTTTGTAGTGACAGTATGACTAAAGCTAACATTGTAAACAACCAGTTTTTCAGCGTTTTCACAGAAGAAGATACCTCTCAAATCCTTGTAAGTAAACCACTCACAACCAACAAAATAAACCAAACTTATAATCACTCCAGAAGGTGTCAAAAAGCAACTGCAAAAGCTAAACCCAAACAAAGCCTCAGGTCCCGACCGTATACCACCATGGTTCTTAAAAACATATGCGGAAGACCTTTATAAAATCCTAACTGATCTCTTCTAAACCTCTGTATAGAACGGTACTATCCCAAACAATTGGAAAGAAGCAAACATATGTAGCATTTTTTTAAAAGGTGATAAACACGACCCAGCTAATTACAGACCAGTCTCTCTTACCTGCGTGTGTAGTAAAATCCTTGAGCATATAATCCACTCACATGTGATGAAATTCCTTGATGAGCATAATATCTTAACTGATCTCCAACATGACTTTCGAGCAAAAAGATCAACTGAAACACAACTTCTCTTAACAATAAAGGATATTTCTAAACAAATTGATCAAAACAGTACCATCTCTATGGCTATACTCGACTTCTCAAAAGCGTTCGATAAAGTTCCACACCAACGTCTGTTATCCAAACTTTCTGCATATGGCATTGATGGAAATCTACTGGCTTGGTTTGCATTCTTCCTCAGCAACCGCATTCAGCGTGTTGTCTGTGATGGCAAAATCTCAAATCCTAAACAAGTTCTATCTGGTGTACCACAAGGTACCGTTTTAGGTCCTTTACTCTTCCTTTTATATGTCAAAGACATCCCTGATAATATAAACAACATGGTTAGACTGTTTGCTGATGATTGTCTTGTGTATAGAACAACTGATAAACCCTCTGGCCAACAATTAAACTTGAACAATGGCAAAATAAATGGCAAATGAATTTCAAGCCCTCTAAATGCTACATCCTCTCAATATCTAGAAAATGCTATAAATCACCAGTTTATACCTTGTGCAACCAGCCGCTAAAACATGTCAATTCCCACCCGTACCTAGGTGTTTAAAATGATAATAAACTTAGATGGGATAAACATATACACAACATCACCAACAAAGCAAACTCTGTACTTGGCCTATTAAGACGTAACCTTTCAAACTGTCCCACTGACGTTAAAACCACTGCATATAAAGCTCTAGTTAAGCCAGTACTTGGGTATGCATCAGCAGTTTGGGACCCCCATCACCAGTGCAATGTAGATAAGCTTGAATCAATTCAATGGAGAGCAGCCAGGTTCTGTATGGCAGACCACTCTTATAAATCCAGTGTCACTAGCATGCTTCATGAATTAGATTGGCCCCTGCTAATAACAAGAAGAAGGAACACCCGTCTAGAAATGCTATATAAAATCAATAACAGTCTTGTCGCCACCGATAATGATAGCCTGGTCCCAAACGCAAGAATTAATACAAGAAATAACTATGATCTGAATTTCCACGTTCCTTATGCTAAAAAGAATGTTTATATATACTCTTTCTTTCCTCAAACACTAAAAGATTAGAATGCTTTACCATCGGACATTGTACTTGCGCCAAGTCTAAACTGTTTCAAAGCTAAACTTGCTAAGCTTGTTAATTGATTTATTATTATTATTATTATTATTTTTTTATTTTTTCCTTTCTCAAACTTTTGCTATGCTTGGTTAGCGTTCATGTCCTCTAGAAGGATTTTTGCCGACTTAACTATTCAGATTCAGATTCCAGTGCAAATTGAAAGGGTTCAAAAATTTACTTAGGCCCCCAACTGTTGAAAGTGAGCTACCCACATAAATTACCAACCCCATTCAGGATAGTTCGTATTTATCACGCCAAAAATTTATGCCAGAGGGTAATAGGCTAGAAGAAAATAATACACCAGTGACTCACAGAGCAATTCCTCACGGAGCCACAGGTGTTCCTAGCGTTATGGCAAGCTATAGGTATACTTCTTACATAGACCTAGGCCTATATATAACAAGGTAGGTCACCTACCGTGAATTTCGAATCGTATATGAAAATTATGTTTTTTGACCACTCACGAATCTTAATTGCATTTATTTACTCAACTCACATTTGCCGGTGACTCCCTTCTTTGTTTACAGTATAAGCCACAGTATTTGTTATTTTTTTCCGATGAGATGTACAAACGATAAATTTTCTACTAACATTACAGTCATGACAGTTTAAATGATGGAAACCAAAGAAATAAGGCGATGATGTCATTAAGGTGCTGCTTCTTCATGACTTCATTGCAACATTTCATTGGTTTGCAGCAAAAAAATAAAAATTATAACTTAAAGTTTATCAAAACATAATCCCCATGCAAGGTAGGCCTACATATGAATATATGTAGTACTAACCTGAAACAGAATTGCAACAGCTCCCTGAACATTCTCTGCCTCCTCTCCAATACCACTTGGTGTGCGAACGGGCATGCTCTCCTCAAAATCTTCAGTCTCACCATTCGTGCCGAGCTTGACTACGGCAATATTGTCTACTGTGTCGCTCACAATTCTCACCTCAATCACATCGACACCATCCAAAATAAAGCCCTCAGGCTTTGTCTGGGTGCCTACAGGACCTCCCTAATCACCAGCCTTCATGTTAAAGGCAACGAACCCCCCTTCTTGCTAAGGTGTAGAAAGCTTAGCGTCACTTATGCTTTTAGAGCCCTCACCAACACCCAGAACCTTGTTTACAACCTCAATTAGGTACCCCAATTTCTCCACCCTCTTTGATAGGAATAAAACCCTATCCCCTCCCTTCAGCTTACGCATCAAATCACACCTTCTCCATCTCGGCATCAATCCCACCACACTCAGCACATTCTACTGGCCCACTTTTCCTTCCTGGGCCACCCCCTCCCTACTATCCACCTGGACCTCTCCACTCATCACAAAACCCAAACCCACCCTAACCTCTTCATCAACCTCCACAACCAAATCAAAGACCAACTCTCAAACTATACCTCCATCTATACTGATGGCTCCAAGGAAGGCAACAAGACAGCTGCTGCTGCTGCCATCATCCAAGACATCACCTTCAGTAGCAGGCTTCCCGACTACTCATTCATCTTCTCTGCCGAGGCCAAAGCCATCCTCCTCGCCCTCAACTTTATTGAATACTCTCCGCTCAGCTACTTTGCCATTTTCTTGGACTCCACGGTTGTCCTTACTTCATTACTCAATGTTAAATGGGATAACCCCACATCTCACCTTATCCTCCGTAAACTCCTTTCGCCCCACTCCCTCCCTCAGTAGGAAACCTTTTATTTTCTTCTGGATACCCAGCCATGTTGGCATCCCTGGCAATGACAGGGCTGATGCAGCTGCTAAGCTTGCCCTCACCCTTCCCCCTACCCTTTTTCCCGAAATTCTTTCTGACATCAAACCGCTTATCGCTTCTCTTGTTTGTGGCTGCTGGCAAACCTCACGGGACTCCCAAATTGATAACAAACTTCACGTCATCCAGCCCACCATTCCGATCAAACCCACCATTCACAACCTATCCCGTGTCGACAACGTCCACATTACCCACCTTAGAATAGGTCACTCCCACCTCACTCACTCCCACCTCCTTACTGGCTCCCCCCTCCCCCCACCCCTTTACAACAATTGCCATTGCACCCTCACAGTGCATCACATTCTCCTTGCTTGTACAACCTTCCCAGAGCTTCCCTCGCTGCTCACAGCTCAGTAGCAGAGCTCTTCCAAAAAAACCTCCGGATAAAATTATCTCCTTTCTTCATCATGCTTCCCTCTACAACCATATTTAGTCCTCCTTCCCCACCCCCTCTCTCTCTACATTAATTTTCCACCCATACACCTCCTCTCTCGATCCCAGCTTTCTGGCTTTTAGTTCTTGTGTTTCTCTCAATCTCCCCCTGTTTACTCTCCTTCCTACCTCTTGAATGATCCAACCTCTCAGGCACAATTTGACTCTTGCTATTGTGGTGCCGTTAAACTCTCATCAAACAAACAAACAAACACTTGAATTTTGTTAACAGAAATTATCAATGAAACACTCAATAGAAAAAATGAAAACACATTCACATCAACAGGAAAAGTTTTCACAACCAAATCATATTTAAGTCCTAAAGCTTAGGCCTAAACTAGTAGGTAATCTGCAGTCTAGATATCTTGGTCTTGAAGTGTTTCCTCATTGTCTAATGCAGTATTTCAAGACATTGTTCCTCAGGGTTCTGTATTGGATCTGCTTCTTTTCTTAATCTTCATTAATGATATTGATGTTTCCCGTGGCTCCAGGATTTGTGAATTTGCTGATGACACTAAGATGTACAGGATTGTTGATGATGCTAGGGATTCTTAACTTTTGCAAACTGATCTGGATAAGTTAGTTTCTTGGTCCCAAACATGGCAGATGTCATTCAATGTTGATAAATGCAAAGTTATTCATTTTGGTCAGAACAATTTGGCTTTTGATTACTGCATGAATGGTTTAAATCTTGGTTGTGTTGATCAAGACAGGGATCTACATGTAGGTGTTGTTATTACTAGCAATCTGAAGCCTTCTAAACAGTTTGGTTTAGCAGCTGCAAGGGCAAATAGGATGCTTGGTTTGAATTAGAAGAAATTTGTGTTTTCTTGGTAGAGAGCTTGTTCTTAATTTGTATAAGTAGTTAGTCAGACCTCACCTTGAGTATGCTATTCAGGCTTGGAGTCCCTTTTATGAGAACGATAAGTTCATTTTGGAGCAGGTTCAGCGAAGAGCCACTAGACCTATTCCCGAAGTAAGGAAGCTTTCTTATGAATCTAGGTTGCGAATTCTTAAGTTAGGAAGAGTACGTGGCGATATGATTCAGGTTTTTAAGTTCCTATCTGGTAGTGATGGTTTGACTTCCTGTTATTTCTTGCATGTTTTAGCTAATCCTCATGTGACACGTGGTAAGAGTGTAAAGTTGACCAAAGAGTTATCAGGGATAGATATTTGGCGTTTTAGCTTTTTTGCAAAGAGTTGTTAATGAGTGGAATGATTTGCCTGAGTGGGTAGTTAGCTCCAATTCTGTTCACAATTTCAAGGTCAACATTGATAAGTTCTTTACTAACTATGGACATCTTTCATTTTTTTTGTGGTGGTGGTGGTCTTAGTTTGGGCTTTTTATGGGGCCTTCTTAGCCCATAATCTTGTTATGTTATGTTATTTATAAAAAGATGGCATACCAAGACGGCAACACGCTAGGTTGACATTGAAAATAACGTGATTGTTAATTTTTTCCTGTTATTATAGAACCTAGATTCATGGTTGATTTTTAACTATGGACACAATATTCTCATTTTCACAACAGACGTTTCTTACACTTCAACTTAAATAATAATACCAAAAAAATACTGGTCTTTCAATCACCATTACAATACATTTTTAATATGCTTAGAGTGAACAATCATTTTGATTCAATGCTGCACATATTAAAACAAATTAAATGACTGCTACTACTAGGCTAGGTTAGAGTAATAGATAAGATGGATGCAAAATAATAAATCTTATCCTAGCTACCACACTAACTTACTCTTGATTGCGATAAAAGTCAACATAAAATTTAATGCAAATCTCTGTAATGGTTGCCATTTTCAACTTCAAAATATTGTCAGTAATCGCCAACGGGACCATACAAATTTGGTACTGGCAGAAAGCTAATTGCGTCGTCTAATGTATTATTGATAATTTTAGCCTAAATCTGAAGGAATCCGGTCAGGTGTTCCGGCATGAATTTTGTCCAAAAATTAAGCCAATATTGAAGTACACAAATTCCAACGACAAATTAGAAATCCGAAAATTTGGTATAAAAAAAAAAATCAGCCAATTCTAACCTAGCTTACAATCTTTACTACTACAACATTGTCAGGTGACACCCCACGTGATAGAAAACTGTGTCATCAAGTGATCAGTTTCGCGAAAACTGCGACATTCTGAGAGTGGGAGGAATCCTGTTCGAAGAGAATGACGTCACAGCACCTCATTAACGCGAGGCTGGGAACTGACTGACACCACACTAGTAGACAAGATCGCTTATACATAACCTCTTCTAACGTTACAGTATAGTGGTCACAAAAGAGCATAAGAAATAACACTGACGCCCTTAACTTTTGCCTAATGTAACGAGATAGACATAGCCCTAAAGCTAAACAACTTTTTCAACTTACAGTACGTTTTGGTAGATTTCCCGAATTCCTTGCAAAAAAGGTTAAAAATTGTCAATTTTTTCAAAGAAATTCAGTGTCTTGTACACTGGACGTTAAAATTGTAGCTAATGTTGCAAACGCGCGAATATAACCTGAAAAAGGAGGGGCCAAAATGGGCGCAGATACAACCAAAAACACTGCCCGTTTGTTACAAGACACGACAATTGCATTGTTGCACACTATTATAATTATTTGAATTCAACTACCTCAACACCCTTGTTCTTTTGTTAATAGTACTACATACAAATTGTATATGCCAACATAAGTAACATGCATGTAGGACGCACATCGGCGCGTTCACACTTAAGGTAACACAGGTGATGCAGATATAATACGCACTCAAATTATGTCAATCATTTCCTTACGCAAAGGGTCCTATCTTCTTATTGGTTGGGAAAATCGCTTATGTGCGTGTCACATTTTTGTCAAGACGCTCGCAAAAAATCTGTCGCAACTTTATTTTTGAACGAAAAATGTGTATCCTTTAGGAAAGCAATAGAGTTATTATGATACTTACAAGGTGTAAAATCAATTCAAGTTTTTTTGTACTAATTTTCATATTAAATTATGGAAGTCTTCATACCAAAAATCAAGTTGCCCAGAATTCCTTGGCAACTTTCTTTGAAAACACATTAAAGCCCATTGACTTTACTTAAGTGTGTAGAATCGTTCTTACTCTAAATCAGAGATGCAGAGCGAATGAGTTGGAGTATGAAGATTCATACTAAAGCCATGCCAGATGGAAAAAAAGTTAACTTGGTAAGGTACACCAATATTTGGGGTGATTGAAAACACGCTATGCCGAAGTTCTGTGACACAACATTATGAACATTGAACATACACACTTACCAGACTGATTTCAACCATAGCATAGTGTTGTGTAGCCAGGGAGCATACCTTATGCAACCAATGGCAAATTAAAATGGCCTAGGCTAGGCCTACTTGAACAAAATACTCCAATTACGTGTCTCAAAATGATCAAGAATTCATTTATGAAAAGGTTCAAAAATGTACTTACTGTTCAAAATATTGTTAGAAGATACCAATACTATGAACTTACCTAAATTAACTTAAACGTCCTAAAACTGTAAAAAAAAGCAGTTTTATCGAAAAGTTGTGCGAAATATTTTCTCCTTCCAACAGTACTGCTTGTCAACTGCATATAAAATGACTAGATTTTTATTGCAACTTTTTTTGATGCGTGTTGTAGCCCATTGACTTTGCTTCAGTGTGTGGTTTGGTCTTTCAATACACATGCGTTCATGTCCTAATCCGGAGGATTAGGTCACTACATGATTTTGGCATGAATATTGGTGCTAAGCGTTGTGTAGCACGAATCTTTATGACCAAATCACTTAGTGACCTAATCCTCCAAATTAGGGCATGAAAGCATACATTAAAAATCGTGTATCACATAATAAAGAAAAAGTCGATGGCCTGCAATATGTGTCCACAAAATTTTATGACCAGATTTGGTCACAAAATTACTTTTGATATCAAAACTTTATTCATTTACTCTAAAAAATTGATAAAGCAGTATTTGGACTTGTCTACTAGTGTTCCTCAAAAAAGAAAATATCAAAAGTCTTCCGTAAAATCATGAAATGTTCCCTTTAAAAAACAGAAAATGGTCCATTATTAGTGTGCATCATTCAAATAGAGTTCAACCCAATAACGCACCAAAACGGAAGCGTTCAACGTGATGGCCTTCGTCCTTCTGTGGGCATTTGTTAGTGACTCGAGAACGCTCGTATACACTCACGCATATTCGAAATACGCACTGATACTTAACTACTGTTCCATTTCTATAGCCGTGAACAACCAAATAGCAAAGTACTGTAAGTGTGGAAAAAGGCTCATTTCCTCAGGAATTTGGCTTTGTAAACTAAAATGAATAAGGTAATTGTTTTCTCAGACTAACTGAGATGCTATCTTGTGAATATTAGGTTTTGAAATTTTAAGGTGTAGAAATTTTTGCATGGAAGTAAATGGTGTCGGCACTGAAAAAGCGGTGCAGTTTTGTACACATAAAAATGTATAATGAGTTTTGCTTCTTTCTGACAACTTCCACATCCCTGGTCATATAAATCTTGAATATGGCAAGGAAAATTCCATTTAAATCTTTTCCCTGAAACAATTTCCTCTGTATGATTGAACCAAAGGGGAAATTTGAGACATTTTTTGAAGACTCCAAAGGCCTTCAATATAAAAATGACATTCCAGCCATATTTTACTAAGAAAATCAAGTCAAATCCAGTTATTTCCATTTTATCATCATCAAATTTAGGGTGAAGATAAAATGGTTAAAAATATAGTGATAGTTATCTATTCATAATTTAATTAGTTATGTCAATGAATTTGATAGAGGTTGCAAACAAAAGGCTGTTTTCAGGTCTATCTTTCAAAGTCGCTTCAATTTGATCTTTCTTACTTCATACAAAGAAATGTTTTTGTACTTTTTTTTATGTGGGTATATTTGAAAGGAGTTTCCCTTGCAATATTAAAGAGTTTCATTACCAGGGATGGGAAAGTTTTCACGAAAAAGCAAAAATCTAGAAAACTTTGAGTTTTTCCCATGTGAAACTATGATATAAGGGTGGCCTATATAATTTGTTAGAATATGCTACTATTACTAGTATCATGACCGTTGCTAGAGATTCCTCTAGCTTTGATGGCATTGATACCAATGATAATCCTTGAGTATTATCAATATGTTGTAGAGATTTGCTTTCATTTGAATTGACACCATTTACAGCTAGAGGTTTTAAGTGAAAAACATTGGGCACTTTTTATTTTTAAAAAACTTGCATTATTTTGATAACAAAGCTTCATCTTAAATAACTTACATCCTTTTGACTTGTGTGATGTCATTTAGAACATGTAGTTTTAATCCACAGCGAAATGACACACAAGTCATCTAACTTAAATTGCATGAACCCTAAGGCAAAACAAAGGGAATCTTGTCTAAGTCGTAGAGAAATTCAATTTATCAGGGTACAAGTTTTTGTTGCAGCCTAAATTGTGCATAAGTGGGCATAAAAAAAACCTTTGAACTAGTTTTCAGTTATCTTCTAAAAGATTCATCTTTAATAAAACATACATACTTTCAAATTAAGTGATGTCAGAGCATGTAGTTTATCAAGTTATATGACGACTTATCTACAAAAATGAAAGGTCAGAATTTATCGTTATCTTTGATTAATTAAATTGCTCACTGTGCCGAGTTCAGGGTGTAACGGCCTCAAGGCTGCTGGCTGACATTTCATGCAATGTCCACCTTGAATCAAGAAGGTGATAATTATGATATTTTACTATTCAAAGAACTATCGGTGTTTTGCAAATTATATCCAATTCCATTCAAACTATACTCTTCAACATTTGCGTGAGTGAAATATGATATATAAGAAGATCAAATATACTGTTTATTATACCTATTTGTGAGCATTTTCATTGCGGTATTTTTCTGTTTACAGTTCAAATAATTCATGCTGAATCTGTGGATAATTTGGATACTCTTGTGCGACCTTTGGCTGAAGCTTTTGAGAAGCATCTCAAGCTTCTTGAAAAGGCAGACTTTTCCACCAAATCAGGTAAAGGATCTCGTAACGGTAATTTTGTGATGGTAATTTTGTGATGGTAACTTTATGATGATACAAAGGCAGACTATTCCACCAAATCAGGTAAATGATCTTGTAATGGTAATTTTGTGATGGTAACTTTATGATGATACAAAGGCAGACTATTCCACCAAATCAGGTAAAGGTTCTTGTAATGGTAATTTTGTGATGGTAACTTTATGATGATACAAAGGCAGACTATTCCACCAAATCAGGTAAAGAATCTTGTAATGGTAATTTTGTGATGGTAACTTTATGATGATACAAAGGCAGACTACTCATCCAAATCAGGTAAAGGACCGGCCTTCTAATGGTAATTTTGTGAAGGTAACTTTATGATGATACAAAGGCAGACTATTCCACCAAATCAGGTAAAGGTTTTTGTAATGGTAATTTTGTGATGGTAACTTTATGATGATATAAAGGCAGACTACTTATCCAAATCAGGTAAAGGATCATATAATGGTAATTTTATGATGGTAACTTTATGATAATACAAAGGCAGACTGTTCCACCAAATCAGGTGAAGGTCTTGTAATGGTAATTTTGTGATGGTAACTTTATGATGATACAAAGGCAGACTATTCCACCAAATCAGGTAAAGGATCTTGTAATGGTAATTTTGTGATGGTAACTTTATGATAATACAAAGGCAGACTATTCCACCAAATCAGGTAACGGATCTTGTAATGGTAATTTTGTGATGGTAACTTTATGATGATACAAAGGCAGACTACTCATCCAAATCAGGTAAAGGACCGGCCTTGTTATGGTAATTTTGTGATGGTAACTTTATGATGATACAAAGGCAGACTATTCCACCAAATCAGGTAAAGGTTCTTGTAATGGTAATTTTGTGATGGTAACTTTATGATGATACAAAGGCAGACTACTTATCCAAATCAGGTAAAGGATCATGTAATGGTAATTTTATGATGGTAACTTTATGATAATACAAAGGCAGACTGTTCCACCAAATCAGGTGAAGGTTCCTGTAATGGTAATTTTGTGATGGTAACTTTAATGATACAAAGGCAGACTATTCCACCAAATCAGGTAAAGGTTCTTGTAATGGTAATTTTGTGATGGTAACTTTATGATGATACAAAGGCAGACTACTTATCCAAATCAGGTAAAGGATCATGTAATGGTAATTTTATGATGGTAACTTTATGATAATACAAAGGCAGACTGTTCCACCAAATCAGGTGAAGGTCTTGTAATGGTAATTTTGTGATGGTAACTTTATGATGATACAAAGGCAGACTATTCCACCAAATCAGGTAAAGGTTCTTGTAATGGTAATTTTGTGATGGTAACTTTATGATAATACAAAGGCAGACTATTCCACCAAATCAGGTAACGGATCTTGTAATGGTAATTTTGTGATGGTAACTTTATGATGATACAAAGGCAGACTACTCATCCAAATCAGGTAAAGGACCGGCCTTGTTATGGTAATTTTGTGATGGTAACTTTATGATGATACAAAGGCAGACTATTCCACCAAATCAGGTAAAGGTTCTTGTAATGGTAATTTTGTGATGGTAACTTTATGATGATACAAAGGCAGACTACTTATCCAAATCAGGTAAAGGATCATGTAATGGTAATTTTATGATGGTAACTTTATGATAATACAAAGGCAGACTGTTCCACCAAATCAGGTGAAGGTTCCTGTAATGGTAATTTTGTGATGGTAACTTTATGATGATACAAAGGCAGACTATTCCACCAAATCAGGTAAAGGTTCTTGTAATGGTAATTTTGTGATGGTAACTTTATGATGATACAAAGGCAGACTACTTATCCAAATCAGGTAAAGGATCATGTAATGGTAATTTGATGATGGTAACTTTATGATAATACAAAGGCAGACTGTTCCACCAAATCAGGTAAAGGTGCCTGTAATGGTAATTTTGTGATGGTAACTTTATGATGATACAAAGGCAGACTATTCCACCAAATCAGGTAAAGGTTCAGCTAAGCGCGTTGTGGCAACTGTGGAGCCCTAGACCATGACAGCACCTCCTGCATTAGCACCCCACACTGCACGAATTGCAGTGGTACCCATCCAGCAAACCATCCCTCCTTCTCTAAAGACTGCCCCACCTGGCTCTAAGAAAAACAAATAACCAAACTAAAATCCCTTAACCCCAACATCACATACTCAGAGGCCAGGAAGCAATTTCTCGCTTCACTGCACACTAAACCATCCTACTTGAGCGTAGTCTCCTCCAACACCAATAATGCCCCCCCTAACACAAAAAAAACTGACTCGCATACCCAAACAGACCTCACCTGGCTCTTCTTACCAAGTCCTAAGCCCATCACCATTGACAACAAACAATCCACACCTACTACCCAAACGACCTCCACCTCCACCACCACCACTTCTCCCCCTAACCTTCCTTCCTCCTCAAAGACTTCCGCCATCCCCTACGTCAACACATCTAATGCCAACAAACAACAAACTCAAGCCAACGTGGCTAACAGTAACAGTCACCCAATCAACAAGCAACAAACCAAAAAACAACCAATAAACAAACAGTCCACCATCCAAACCCACACCCACACTAATGACACGGAAGGGAACATGGATTGTTCGGTTACCGAACATACTTCTCGTCCAACTTTCAAAAATAACCGTTCCCAAAGAAATAGGGACAAATCCAAAGAGAAAATTAACCAACTCAGACCAAACAGATCCTCCTCTATATAACCCTTTGCCTCCTTATGGCGTGCAACATAAACGATATAAATAACATTCTCAACATCATACAATGGAACATAAGGAGCCTTAAGGCCAATTCTGAAGAAATTGACCTTCTGGTCACCACCTTCAACCCGGTCGTCTTCTGCCTACAAGAAACTTTCTTGAAAACCACCGACCATTACTCCCTCAACAACTTCGCTTGCGATCACAAACACCAAGTGGACGCCGACAGGGCCTGTGGGGGCGTCTCCATTCTCGTAAGACACGATATCCCGCACAGCCCTGTTCAAGTGCACACCGACCTTCGGGCCATCTGTATATCCATCTCCCTTCACAAGACTTTCACTCTTAGCAATATCTATCCCCCCAACACCAACATTCAGCCAACCAGCCTTAACAACCTCATCTCTCAGCTCCCCTCCCCCTCCATCCTTCTTGGTGACTTCAACGCTCACAACCCTCTGTGGGGGTCTCTTACCACCACCCCCAGAGGCAAGCTCATCGAGAACACTCTTCGTCAGCACAGCCTCTCCTTGCTCAACGCTAACTCCCCGACCTACCTTCACCCTGCCACAGGTTCCCTTACCTGTATTGACCTGTCTATCTGTTCCCCCAACCTCCCTGATTTTAGCTGGAGAGTCACTGTTGACCTCTGTGGTCGTGATCATTACCCTCTTTTTATACACTCCAACCTTCAATCCCCCACTGACCACACCCCAAATTGGAACCTCGAGAAGGCTGACTGGCCCCTTTTCGAAACCCTTTGTGACTCACACCTCTCCCCCCATCTCCTTGAGGATGAGGAACCCATGTCAAACTTCAGTAATATCCTTATCAACATCGCCACCTGCTCAATTCCCAAAACCTCCAAACCCTCAAATTATCCCCCCAACCCCTGGTTCTCTGATGACTGCAAAATTGCCATCAAGAACAGGGAAAGAGCCCTCAGGAACTTCAAAACTAAAACCCGACCACCCGTAACCTCAACCTCTTTCGCATTAGCCGTGCCAAGGCCAGAAGCATTATCAAGGACAGTAAAACTAACACTTGGAACAACTTCATCTCTTCTCTCACCACCAACACCCCCACAAAGAAGATTTGGAGAATGGTTAACAGCTTCCACGGCAGAGTGGGCAAATCTCCCATCTCCCATCTCTCTGAGAATGGTGACCTTTTCACCGCAAAAAAGGACATCGTTAACCACCTTGCCGCCACTTTCAGCAACATCTCATCCTCGACCAACTACTCCAATGCCTTCAAAACCAAAAAAGCTTCTGGTGAAGCCCAGTAAATCACTTTTCCTTCCGACAACTACGAAAGCTACAACGCCCCTCTCACCTCTCTGAATTAAACCTAGCCATCCACGACGCTGGCTGTACCTCCAAGGGCCCAGATAACATCCCCTACCAGTTCCTGAAACACCTCCCCATCAAAGCCACCACTACCCTACTCACAATCTTCAACATTTGGACCTCACACTCCTTTCCCCCTATATGGAGGACAGCTATTGTCATCCCCATCCTTAAACTGGGGAAAGACGGTACCGACCCCTCTAGCTACCGCCCCATAGCCCTAACTTGCTGTCTCTGTAAAATTATGGAAAGGATCATTAATCAGAGACTAAACTGGTTTCTTGAGACCAACAGAATCCTCTCCCCTGACCAAAGCGGCTTCCAAAACGTCGCAATACCCTAGACCAATTAATTACGCTGGACACCGCTATCCGGGAATCCTTTGCAAAAAAAGAACACCTCATTGCCATATTTTTTGACCTTGAGAAAGCTTTCGACACTACTTGGAAATACGGCATTACCTGCAAACTTCACACCATCGGCCTTAGAGGCCATCTCCCATCTTTATTCAAAACTTCTCTCATCCAGGCGGTTCCAAGTTCAGATGGCCACACCCTCTCCAACCGGTACCCCCAAGAAGAGGGTGTCCCCCAAGGCAGCATCCTCTCTCCCACTTTCTTCAACCTGAGCATCAATGACATCGCGAAAAACCTTGGCCCCAACATCAAACGTACCTTATATGTGGATGACTTCACCATCTTCTACTCCTCCCCAGCTTCCTATTGTTGAAAGTAGGCTCCAAACCAGCCTTGACCTGCTGCAAGACTGGAGCAACAAAAACGGTTTTAAATTCTCCAAAGACAAGACAGTCTGCATGCACTTTTGTCATTTCAACAACCTCCACCCCAACCCGAACTTTGTGCTCAATGGTAATCGCATCCCAAAAGTTGAACACACAAAGTTTCTGGGTCTAACTCTAGACCCTAAGCTTACCTACAAGCAACACATTACCAACCTGAAACTGAAATGCAACAGCTCCCTCAACATCCTCAGACTCCTCTCCAATACCACTTGGGGTGCGAACCGTTTTGCTCTCCTCAAAATTTTCAGGCTCACCATTCGTGCTACTACGGCAATATTGTCTACTGTGTCGCTCACAACTCATACCTCAACCACATCAAGACCATCCAAAATGAAGCCCTCAGGCTTTGTCTAGGTGCCTACAGGACCTCCTTAATCACCAGCCTTCATGTTAAAGCCAACGAACCCCCCTTTCTACTTAGATGTAGAAAGCTTAACCTCTCCTATGCTTTTAGGGTCCTCACCAACACCCAGAACCCTGTTTACAATCTCATTAGATACCCCAATTTATCCACCCTCTTTGATAGGACTAAAACCCTATCCCCTCCCTTCAGCTTATGCATTAAATTAGACCTCTTCCATCTCGGCATCAACCCCACCACTCTCGGCACCTTCTCCTGGCTCACTTTTCCTCCTTGGGCCACCCCCCTCCCTTCTGTCCACCTGGGCCTCTCCACTCATCACAAAGCTCAAACCCATCCTAACCTCTTCATCAATCTCCACAACCAAGTCAAAGACCAACTCTCAAATTACACCTCCATTTATACTGATGGGTCCAAGGAGGGCAACAAGACAGCTGCTGCTGCGGTCATCCAAGACATCACCCTCAGTAGCAGACTTCCCGACTTCTCATCCATCTTTTCAGCCGAGGCTAAGGCCATTCTCCTTGCCCTCAAGTTTATTGAGTACTCCCCGCTCAGCCACTTTGTTATTTTCTCAGACTCAAAGGCTGTCCTTACTTCTTTACTCAATCTTAAATGCGATAACCTCACATGCCACCTCCTCCTCCGCAAACTCCTTTCTCCCACCCTTTGCAGGAAAAGTATTCTTTTCTTCTGGATACCCAGCCATGTTGGCATCCCGGGTAATGACAGAGCTGATGCAGCCGCTAAGCTTGCCCTCACCCTCCTCCCTGCCCCTTTTCCCTAAAACCCTCTCTGACATCAAACCGCTTATCGCTTCCCTTGTTGGGACCGCTGGCAAATCTCATGGAACTCCCAAATTGATAACAAACTCCGTGTCATCCAGCCCACAATTCCGATCAAAGCCACCATCAACAACCTCTCTCATATTGACAATGTTCATATTACCCGTCTTAGAATTGGTCACACTCATCTCACCCACTCCCACCTCCTTATTGGCTCCCCCCAACCCCTCTGCAACAATTGCCATTGCACCCTCACAATCCATCATGTTCTCCTTGCTTGCCCCTGTACAACCTTCCCAGAGCTTCCCTCGCTCCCTACAACTCGATTGCTGAGTTTTTCCAGAAAAATCCTCCAGATAAAATTATCTCGTTCTTTCATCATGCCTCCCTCTACGACCATATTTAATTCTCCTCTTCCATCCCCTCTCTACTTTGTTTTTGTTTCAACCATGCACCTCCCCTCACGATCACAGCTTTCTGACCTTTTGTCCATAAATTTCTCTCATTCTCCCCCTGTTTCCTTTACTTCCTACCTTTAGAATGATCTGACCTTTCAGGCACAATTTGACCTTAGTTGTTGTGGTGCTGTTAAGCCATCATCAAACAAACAAACAAACAAAGGTTCTTGTAATGGTATTTTTGTGATGGTAACTTTATGATGATACAAAGGCAGACTATTCCACCAAATCAGGTAAAGGATCTTGTAATGGTAATTTTGTGATAGTAACTTGATGATGATACAAAGGCAGACTATTCCACCAAATCAGGTAAAGGTCTTGTTATAGTAATTTTGTGATAGTAACTTTATGATGATAATTTTAATCTCTTCATTTTCAGTACAGCTATATTGTGGTTCTATAGTAGCTATTAACACACATGGTTTAAATATAATCTGCAAGCATTTTGCATACATGTATATAACAGAAAAACATTGATAATTTGAAATGCATTTAGTGTTTACAGATTGTAAGTACTGTAACTTGCTTTCTAAGAGCGTAGGTTGCATTTAATTTATAGTTGCAGCCTGCCTTACTAATTAAAAATTATACCTACATGTACTTATCTATTGCATGTCCACGACTATTTTCTTCATCATTCAATCTGATCACAGAAAGTTACAAATTTCATTTTTTCAGTGGTTGTAAAGGTGACGCTGGAGATCATATCAGCATCCTGGTCATGAAGGGTAACACAGCTTTCTGGATAAGTTTGTTTGCAATATAGCATTTTAAATTTTGCACTGATGCTGGTGAGGTACATGCTAAACATGTAAAGCCAAAGGATTTTTTGCTATGAAATATTTTGATACATTGATTGACAAAAATATAAATTTGAAAGAAGTCAGAAAACATTGATTTTTGAATGAGTACCTACGACGTCATTGACGTACGCTGTTATGCATAGCTTGTGTGAGTGTTGCCTGTTCCTATGTACTTTCATCAGTGTATATGCTATGGGTTCCATAGCCTCCTTCATATGTTCAATTTTTAGATTGTGATTTATTGGTCATTTACATCTAGAGAGCTTATTTACCTTGAATAAGTATGAATACAAAATATCTTTGCTGAAAAATAAAAGTGTTAAAATATTTCAAAAAAAAAAAAAAACTAATTCCTAGAATTCTTTGAAAACTGTCTTAAACTTCAGGAGTTGTAATATGTATCTCCCTTGGTGGTTTTTTTGAAATACAAAAATAAATAGCATACAATTTTTGATTAAAACAATTTTGCTAAAGTTGCTTGTTAACAGCTAAAAGATCATAAGAAAGATTTAAAAATATCTAAACAATACTTGCAAAGTTGACCTAGGCTCCAACAAATTCCAGGAATGTTTGTTCATTTTTTGCTGTGTACAGCGTATCTGTAACCTCTTAAAAGATATTTTTCTAATATGATGAAATGAAAAATGGATGAAATTTGGACATATTTTATGGAAGAAAACTTCGCTCTCTGTATAGTATAGCATAGCAAGGTTTAATGTCCTGAAAGCATCCAGCACTGGACATTATATCAAGATGGCCACTGCCTTTGACAACCAGTTGTGAACTCACTGGTTGCAGACCCACCGAGATTCGAACCCGGGACGTGCGGGTGAGACAACAAAGCACTAACCATTTCACCATGGAGGTCTGGAATATACACACTTGCCGATTGCCATCTGAATGAATATACCCCAATGACATCACAAGTCTTACAGCCTGAACAAGGATTTTTCAGTGACAATGTATGGGGCACATTTTTTATTTGACTATTTTGGTGCCTTAGGGTGGAATTATGAGGTTATATTTTTGTCTGTCAAGTGATCTAAATGTTTTTACTAGCAAAAACAGTTATGCTCATGTTATGACCACTTTAATACTGTATATTGTGTGGCCAAACATTCCAATCAGTGAATATGAGTTGCAATGTAGAAAGAATATATTTTACAGAATTGCTGTTTTTCTCTTCACAGCTTATAAATGTGATGATTTACTCCCCTTGCTGAAAAAAGTACTGACGAAAAGACTGCAAAGAGCAGTCTTCATTTCCAATGACTTTTTGAAGCTTTTTTCATCAAAGAAAAAGAAAGCTTTCAAATTAGAAGGTATGTGCTGTAGTTTCTTATTTTGTAAGGTTAACACATGTCCTTTTTGTCTCGCCTGAAGCAGGATGAAGTGACATAGGATCATCCTGTTGTTGGCATTGGCGGCGGCGTTCACAAATATTTAACATGAGCTCATTGCCTAAGTTACGAATGGTGTACATTCATGTAATTGGCGCAGGGGTAGAGGACATTTGCACTGTTCAAATGAGCATGATTGGGTGGTTGTGTGTGCGTACTAATTAATTTCTTTGGATCACAATGAAAATATTTGTATAGCATAGCATAGCAAGGTTTAATGTCCCAAAAGCATCCAGTGTTGGACATTATATCGAGACGGTCATGGCCTTTGATAACCAGTTGTGAACTCACTGGTTGCAGACCCACTGGGTATTGTAACTCATTCTCATAAGCATTGTCATATCTACCCTGTCGTAAAAAAACTTACACTGGCTTCCTATGCAATATCGTATAATGTATGAAATTCTTCTTATTGTTTATAAATCACTAAAAGGACAAGGTCTAAAGTATATTTTCCACTTATTATGTATTTATGTTCCGTCTCGTAATCTAAGGTCCAGCTCTCAACTTTTATCATCTGAAAATAAGTCTAAACATTCTTGGGGGATAGGTCATTCATTGTTTCTGCCCCTCATCTTTGGAACCAACTTCCCTGAAAAGTCAAACAAGCAGCTACTTTTTCTAAATTGAAGAAGAACTCTAAATCCCATTTAATTACAAAATCTTTTACATAATTTTGTACCTGTAAGTTTTTTTTGATTGTATTATTGTGTATTATATGTGGGCCCTATCTTTTTATCCTCTCGCCAACGAAGTTGGTGAAGAGGGGATATAGCATTTTTACCATTCGTCCCTTCATCCGTTTGTCCACATCTATTGTCCGTCTGGCCTCATGCATTGTTCCGCTACTAGGGAACAAAAGATTGCTTCCCTAGGAAAGGAATTCCAACTATTTTTATGAAAAGAAATTGATATAAAAGAGGACAAATGCATTCCAGACTTGAATAGAAACAATTAAAGGAGACACAAATGTATGAAGATTCCAAAAATCAATACCTCAAAAATCAACCAGTTTCCAGATTTTATTAAAAGTTTGAGGCCCTATGGAGGCAGCCATATATTGTTCGGTATATTTTGAACCTGCCAGTTTTCAGGTCCGGAAGTGATCTTTTAGAATCAGTTCTGGTTTTTGTTGTCATGAAGTATTTCACGAAAGACAACATTGAATAATGATGATTAGGATTTACGTGCGAATGATTTCACGATTTTCATGTGCTTTAGAAGCGCAATTAAATTTTGATTTGAAAAATTATATATGATTTGTTTTGAAGATTATAGTTTTCTTTCTGTGGGGATAATATAATTGTCTTCTTGTCTCTATTTGGGAACCAGTTTATTGAAATTCTCTCACAGTACAGTAGTACTACTAGTAGGCCTACATTAGGTTAGTTTTTTACCGTAGGCTTAGCAAAAGTTTTCATCAGTTTAGGTCTAGTGCTACCGACGGGGGATAATAACTACTGACTGGAGAAAAAGTTCCCAAAAGAATAATTTGTACAGCCATATGCTTGACATTCTGACATAATTTCTTAAACTTTCTCGCTACTAATAATTTTTTTAACTTTCACAAAATCAATTTCTGCACGCATGTACCGTGGTACGGTAAAGGTGCATAGGCCTAGATGTGTTTACACATGCATGCGGGAACGGAACAGATTCGGTGATGTCACTTAAAGTCACTTCTATTGAGGGTGGGTGTACAAGATGGCCGCCCCCATACGATTTCTATACCTACTAATTAATATTTGTATTAATTAAAATAAAAAAATGGAACACTTTTTATGCATCCCAAGGTGGGTATAGTGTTAAGAATATATGTTTGCATCATAATAGATAAGGGATATTTGTGGAATTGTGTCTCCTTTAAAGGATTTGTTCTGGGATGAAAAAAGTTGAATAATAGATCTGACGACTGAATGGAATCTATAATGAAGTGTCTTGCGAATGAATAACAAAAAACAATAAGTCTTAGCTTGAATAGAGTGGACATATAATAGACTGATTCAGTAGAAATATCAGCTCTATCTGGTTTATAAGGGGGGAAAAGTTGAGCATGTTTTTGTTGGGAGTGTCAGATTTAGGTTAAGGGGGCTGTAGTGCAATGAAGAGAGTGGAGGTTATAGTGAAGGTTGGAATGATAAATTTGTTAAGAGTATGGTATTTGTAGAAGTGGATCTTGGTATATGGGGATGGTTAGGTGAATAGGTGAATGGATGAATGGAGGTGAATGGATTGATGGATCAGGTGAATGGAGGCATTTAGATATATGGGGATGGCAGTTGAAGGGGATGGTAGGTAAAGGGGATGGAGGTGAAGGGGATTAGGTGAAGGGGATGGTAAGGTGAATGGGGGATGGTAGGTGAATTGGGCATGTTGAGTTGATATAAGTGAGGGGATGGGGTAGGAAAGATTGTTGGGTGGAAGATGGTAGAATGATTGGTAGGTAGGAATTAGGATGAAGGGGGGATGGCAAGGGGGATGGGATGTTGAGTGGGATATGGGATGGCATGTGGGAGGGTGATATGGGGACATGGTACAGGGAGGGATGGAATGTTGGGAAAAGATGGTAGTAATGGGATTGGGATGGCATGTGCGACAGGGTGGAAATTATGGGATGAAGGTGGGATGGTATGGGGATGGTGGCATGGTATATGGGACAGGGTGGCATGGTATATTTGATGGTGGCATGGTATATGGGACAGGGTGGCATGTATATGGGACAGGGTGGCATGGTATATGGGACAGGGTGGCATGGTATATGGGACAGGGTGGCATGGTTTATGGGACAGGGTGGCATGGTATATGGGAATGGTGGCATGGTATATGGGACAGGGTGGCATGGTATATGGGATGGTGGCATGGTATATGGGACAGGGTGGCATGGTATATGGGACAGGGTGGCATGGTATATGGGACAGGGTGGCATGGTATATGGGACAGGGTGGCATGGTATATGGGACAGGGTGGCATGGTATATTCGATGGTGGCATGGTATATGGGACAGGGTGGCATGGTATATGGGACAGGGTGGCATGGTATATGGGACAGGGTGGCATGGTTTATGGGACAGGGTGGCATGGTATATGGGACAGGGTGGCATGGTATATGGGACAGGGTGGCATGGTATATGGGACAGGGTGGCATGGTATATGGGACAGGGTGGCATGGTATATGGGACAGGGTGGTATGGTGTATGTGACAGGGTGGCATGGTATATGTGGCAGGGTGGCAGGGCATATGGTGAGATGTTATCTAGATTGCAGGTGTGATGGCGTACAGGTCATGTTCTGGAATGGTATCTGGATTTCATGTATGATTTTCTGTAGGAGGAAGGAAGTAGCATGGTATAATATGTGGAACAGAGGCTGGGAAGCATGTTATTAGCAGTGAGGGGGTGTCATTAAGTCTAAACCTCACAATACATTTTGTGTCTTAAGACCCGACAAAATCTTAAATCTGTGGGGTCTATATTGCTTACAACAGAAACCACAATCCAGCACAAGCAATTAGCAATTACACCAGGGATTTTCACACACTTCAACTCACTTTCCCTGGTCATAATCTAACACTGATAGTAAACAAATTTCACTGCAGTTGCTCTGACTTCCACACTCAACACAAGGACAAAAGTATTTCCCTGTAAGTCACATTGATTATTGTAATTCACTTCTTGTTGGACTACCTGATTATCAACTTTACAGAATTCAAAAAATACTTGATGGTGCTGCTCGGTTAATTTTCAGACTTCCAAAATTTTCTCACATTAATGCTGTTTTGAAGTCCGTTCACTGGTTACCAGTCCAACAAAGAATTGATTATGAAATTATTCAACAAGTTTTCAAGTGCATTAAAGGCCTTGCTCCAAATTATTTATGTGAAATGGTAGTTGAAAAACCATCCCGCTATGACTTTTGTTTTAAGTCCCTATTTGTTCCCCGTATTAAGCATAAAACTCTTGGCGAAAGGACCTTTGCTTATAAAGGTCCTTGGTTGTGGAATTCACTCCCGAACTCAAATGTGTTGATAATGTATCCCTAACCTCCTTCAAAACTAAGCTTAAAACTTTTTTGTTTAAAAAGACATTAATCTAATGTGCAGCTTGATCCATTGTATTTCTATTTATGTTGTCATTTCTGTATTCTTATTTTTGTTTTCGTATCTAATTTCCTTGTATGTAAAGCGCTTTTCAATGTTTTTACCAAATTAGCGCTATGTAAATTTATGTGTTATTGTTATCATTATTGAAGAGAGATACCAGTATTTTTCTACCACTACATTTATTCTTTCCTCTTTTTCTCAGAAATCATCAATTCCTCGCAGGATACAAAGATTGCAATTTTGTGGGGAGATCCTTTAGACAAGTCGCTTATGACTGCAGTATTTAGCCCCAACTTTCTCCAGCAGCACTCTGAGAAGGTTAAAGGCACAAACCTCGGATCCTACATTCGCAGGTCAGACATGGGAGCATTGGTAGAAAATGCGCTCAAAGCTTGGGGTGGTAAGTAATTTTGTGTGTAGTAAATGCGGTTGGTATGACTTCTGACAAATTTACATTTGGTGTTTTCATTTGGTTTGGGAAATCTCCGATTTGAAAGAATAAGTCATAAATGCTACATGGGACCTTACACATTTTGAAACAAAATTATGTGCACAAAAGAGGGTGTCTGTGAGGATTGACATGCAGATGGTTTGGCATACTCTCTTGCTTTCCTACAGTAATAATCAGTTTTTATTCTCTGTCAAATGCAAATAAGTTGTTAGTACTGTATGTAAAATGCTTGAATATTAAACATTAACAGCAAAGAACATTTCAATTGTTTTTCTGTATATAAAAGCAGTGCAGTTATCAAAATCTCAGATATTCACCTTTTGAATATTCAAACTACTTTAGAACAAACAGCTTCTTTTAACATTTTTTTTTTGGCAGGGACCAACGTTATTAAGAAAGACTAATGTACTATACTTATCAGCCAACTGTATGTACCACAGAAGCATATGGGTTTAGAGTCTTCTGGAAACCTCCTTTGGAGGGAAAAGAGGATGAAAGAAAACAAAGAAAGGAAACAATTTGAATCTAGTAGACCTACCTTAAGTTAGGATATTTTCTTAATTTAATGCCACTACTTGTAAGGTGGGGTAGATTATCCCCCAACCCTTCCCACACGTTTCACTGTGCATTTTGTATAGTGTAAACAAATATTTTGTTATTCCTGTCAATTTTTTTCCTGCCCTGTTGTAGTTACCCAAAGCAGAGAAGAAGTGAGTGTTATAGTCATGCAAGGTGCCAAACATTGGCTGTCAGTTTTGACACATAACTCAAAAACAAATCTGCAGAGAAAATACCTGTCCATTGTTGTGGATGATTAATAACGGATAATCCTAGTTGTGCTACCCCTACCATCATCAAACAGAAAATGGTACCTACATTAGCTTCCTCTCCAAGAATAATGTTAAGTTAATAATCAGTGATACACATGTTTATAGAAAAGTGTTTAGTACATCTGTACAAAATAATGTATAATAATTGATTGTTTTCTAGTCATTACTAAGTTACAACACTATTTATAACTAAGCTAGTGCAGCATTAAATACAACAAATTTAAAACCTGTCAAAAGGTTTTGATTGGAAATGGGTTAACACTAAGAAGGTTAACCTTAGTTTGAAGACCTTAGTGAGAAGAAGAAGGCTTTTTATAGCACAGTACATGATAGAAAGCAGATTTTAATTCATAAAATATGATCATATGAACTTGTATTGAGGTAATAAATGAAAAATTGTTTATTTTAACTGAAAGTGATTCATTATGTTATTTTTTCATTATTTGTATGTTTTCTGTCTTAACACAGGACCAACTGCAAAACTTCCATCTGAACATTTTTACAGTACAAACCCACCACCACCGCCACCAGAGCCGAAGTCATTCTTGGTGGGTAATGGTAAGTTAACAGAATGTTACAGAACTATACCACTGCCATGTTCACTCTTCTCAATAGGATTTTACTACAATCACTGACAAGTAAGATATATAATCATGGAGGTATTCAGACTTGTGGTGTGAGTACATAGTATGAGTACATGGCTATGAGTATGAGTACATGGCTATGAGTATGAGTACATGGCTATGAGTATGAGTACATGGCTATGAGTATGAGTACATGGCTATGAGTATGAGTCCATCAGTTTTGATTTTGCCGAGTAGGAGTACATGGCCACGAGTAGGAGTACAAAAAATTGTACTTGAATACGAGTACAGATCATGAGTACAAGCAGTAATGTGTAATCATTATTCTTACATAAGATAAGTTAAGTTGAGCAAAGTGCTGAATATGGGATAATGATAAAAAGAGGAACAGTACAATGAAATAAAGATGATTAAGATTTGATGATGATAATAATAACTGTGATGATGATGACGATGACGATCGTTGATAATGACAATAATGGTGGTGACAGTGGTAATGGTGATGGTGGTGGTGATGGTGATGATGAAGGCACCTTCCCCAATTCAGTGTCACAATGATGATAT
>JAIGNY010001130.1:0-12500 GCA_020152595.1 Chiridota heheva
CGCAGTTTGTGTAAGCAAGGTTTTGATTTACCCTTTTATCTCAAGTGTGGGCAACCTGCAATAAGAAGGAATGTAAATATGCTAAACTATCCCACCCGATCCTTTGCCTCTTTATATGCTGTTATGAGCAGGTGAATACTAAGTGTCAAAATAATGACATTTCATGAAAGTGTGTTATTGCTAACCAGGATTCATGTCATGTATCATGGAACACTTACTTGTGGCTTCTCCTATCGGTGGTCTTAATTAGTTGACGGAGCCGATATAAGATATATATTTGGTCCGAGGCATGTTTATTGATATAAAACATTTACCGTATACTTTACTGCGTATACGCTATGCGTGGGATCCAGGGAAGGACCCTGTTAGGGTCTAGGGGGTGAAGCCCCCGCAAACCATTATTTCTCGTACTGTAAGTAGCAAGCAATTGCTTAAAATTATCTCAAATGGCCCTCAGTTGAAAAAAAGTGGTAAAAATGAACACAACTTTTGTAAAATTTTGGTGAAATATTTCCCGAAAATTGAAGAAAAATTCCCCAAAAGGGAGAAAATTTCCCAAAAATGAAGAACATTTCCCTAATAATGAAGAAATTTCCCGGGAAATGAAGAAATTTTTTCTCAAGTTGAAGAAAGGTTCAACAACAGAATAACAGTTTATGTAGCATAAGCAGCACTATTCTGGATTACCTGATTACGGGAAACAAGAAATGGTGAGTATTTTCGTGTGAGTTTGTAAGTTTCCACCACTTTTGGTTGGTATATTTGATTTTGTGAATTCGCTTTCCACATAAACCTGCAAACAGTCCCGCCCATAAGGACCATTCGTTTATTAATCTCAAGATCAGGGAATCTCGGACGAGAAAATGCCAAGGAAGAAAATGTAAGGGTTAAAGCTACAGAAGGCCAAATTAAAATAAAGTAAATCAAGTTTTTTTTTGTACAAGATAAACATATTTTGTAACACAAGTAAAACAACCTCTATGTCTATAACCAGAGAGACCTACTTGTTACACAAATAACTCAATTTTCAATTAAATCTTATTACTAAAATATGACTTTATGAGAAAAATAGATTTCACTACACGAAATATAAGTGAATGAACATCCACTAACAGAGACTTGGGAAGAGGCACCACCCAAGGGGGAGACGACACCAAAATTGCACTGGTAAATTACATTTCCATCAAGATGCTGCCTATCGAGAAATCTCCTCAAGATTTACCGTCTGCAAAGTACATTTCCTTTCGGTGCTATCATTTCCAAATTTTATTTCGTTACAATTTTGAAAGAAAATCAATTTTTACCTATGTCTACCTCATACATGATCCACTTTAAATTATAAACCGATGCTTCAAGATCAAACTCAAATATTAAGTTCAGAAAAATTAGTATAGTACCTTAACAGCTGTTCTCTTCATTACAGATATATTAGTGAAATAGTAATATTTAACAAGTCATTTGAGTATAAAATTCTGACTTTAAACGGTTTTCAAAGATATTTTGGAAATATTGATATAATACCTGAGCAGTGACGGATAGCTCATTAGGCTTAAGTCTAGAGTCCGAGGTTATCTTTGAAAAAGAGAAGTAAAAAAAAAATCATAGAGAAACGAAATTAAAACCTATACGGTAGACCATGATTCAAAACATGCACAAAAAAGTAAAGTTAACTTTAAGGATTATCAGATCATTATATCAGTAAAGTCATAAGAAGTCATAATTCATGAAAATTTGTATAGTATATTTACAGACTCAGCCTAAGGCCCATAAAAGTTAATCCGCTACTGTGAGGCATCTATGATACTTTGATATCTCGCCTGTATGCCTGTTGCTTCAGATTATGAATGATATAAATAGAAAGAATGCCAGCATTCATGTTGGGTCTTGCAGTCCGGGTGAAACCTCAATTTAGGGAACCTTTCAATGGGCCCTATTTGGGGATAATTTATTCAAGGACCATGTGCACTTCCAGTTTCATATCATGTCATGATTGCGGCTTTTTTGCATGTTGCCTTTTTCAGTCGCTAGCTTAAAGTTTACTAAAAAAATCCTAACACGAGAATACGGTACACAGTTAAACTTAATCATTTTCACCTTTTGTTCATATTAGAAAGAAAACGCCACTTCCCAAGTGCGAGGATGGATGTCCCCGACGAAGTGTTGGAGGATCCACTGGCGCCCTTAAGTTATGGGGATATTTGTTGTCCGATACATGTGGGAGAATCACTTTCATATGGTAACAAGTTGACTTGTTATGTGGAACAAATGGACCAATGGGCCTACATCAGTATACCTCGTCCTCCCTCCGATTTCATTTATTATTGATATATGAAATGTCTCTCTGCATTGCTATGCCATAAAATGTGTTTACGACGATTTTAGCTTGATATTTATTTTTCAAATAAGTTTGTATAATGTGGAAGTCCTCTGTATATTTCTTGTGTGACTTCTATTGACTTTGAAGAAGTGTAATGGACTTGTTGACAGTTGCCATACATAATTTTGCAAGGGACAAGCGACAGGTGTATGATTTTAGGTAAATGTAGGCATAAATAAAATGAGCTAACATTTTTGGTACTTAATATACGTCATGTGGGGGGTAAGATTTTTAATGGAAGGGGACATTCCACATGCCTGCCATACCTGGTAGCCCCACCCACCACTGGATTTGGATTGATCATATAATTTTCAACATAATTTGGGGCACAATTCAATTTGTGGGGCCAGGCATACTGGGCTACCAGTGGCTACGCCACTGGTTGCATGTTTCAATGGATTTGTCATTTGTTGTTTATGAGCACTGCAGTGTAGGCCTAAATGCGCACATGAATTGTTTCTTTGTATTTTCCATAACTTCGATGATTTTCGAAACAATTCGGAGAATACTTGCTTCAGGCACCTTTCGTGCTTGATATATATTGTTCTAGCTACCAGTGGCCTCGTCAGGGGTTTAAAATGGGGAGGGGGACACAAACCATTTCGGTATGGGATCAAGGATCCCGCCCCTTGTGGGGTCCAGGGCATAGCCCGGTTGGGGTCCAAGGGGCGAACCCCTGAGAAACCTGCATTTTCCAAGTATTAGATGCCCAAAAGACTTTGAATGTGTGCAATACACGGGCCTTTTAGCTACCAAATTAGGATGATAACAAGCGTTTTTTTATAATGATACATATTTTTTTACATTTCGGACATACCCCCCCCCCCTCCCCGTGCCACTGAGTTGTGAATGTTTTATGTCTGAATATTACCACCGTAATTATTGTTTGCTTTATTTAAATACAAAATATTTGACGCTCTTGAAATGTGTAACTGTTGAAAGTTACTTTTATTGTAAATTTCATTTATTGACATCGAGTAATCGTAAATGTCAACATTCAAATTCAAACACAATGATGTATTTCCTTTTTATACTTTTAATAGTATCTTTTGTGTAATAAAGTTACGCATGAAGTCAACCATTGAATTTACTTCGACAGTTCTTACATACACTACTATGTCTGCATTATCATGATTATGAGGTAAAGTACGGGCTGTTGAGAATTGTTAAATTGCATACTTAGAAATGGAGACGAGGTTTGCGCAGAAATCCGTTAAACTAAAATAAGAGCCCCTCGATTGGAGTTTCCATCAGTCCTTATGGCAGTATGGGACATCTTTCAAGCCAAGGGTTAGGGGCGTAACCAAGGGGAACTGGTGTATTACCAATATCGTTTGGAGCAGAGATCTGCTAAATGATGTGTACCCCTAAAATTTCAAGAAGCGTATTTACACTATTTTGAGAGGGTTGGGGTGGGGAGTGGAAACTAAGGAAATGGAACCTAAAAACAATACAAATTATTTTCGAAGGTAATCTGTCATTTCGTTTCGCAATTAAATGAACATGCAGTTAATTATAACAAGCGAATTAGAACCAAGGATCTCGCAACTTAACATTAGGCTTGGTACTCGTTAGGCTAGTGTATTACACAATCAGTACATCACTGTACAATCAGTACATCACTGTACAATCAGAACAGCACTGTACAATCAGTACATCACTGTACAATCAGTACATCACTGTACAATCAGAACAGCACTGTACAATCAGTACAGCACTGTACAATCAGTACATCACTGTACAATCAGAACAGCACTGTACAATCAGTACAGCACTGTACAATCAGTACAGCACTGTACAATCATGTACTTGCCAAACTTTAATTTCGTCTCAACAAACCTAGAAAATATGTGAGTCTCGTATGCATGTCCAAAACTATTTTTAAAGGGGGAGGGAGGGGGGGGGGGTAGTAAAATTATTGGAAAACTTTGCAACATTTCCCAAAAATTGAAGAAAACGAAAAAAATCCCCCAAAATGAAGAAAATTTCCCGAAAATTTTAGAAGACTTCGCGAAAATTGAAGAAAATTTTACAAAAATGAAAGCAAATTTCATTGAAAAAGGAACGAAACTCCCTGAAAGTTGAAAAAAAACTATAAAAAACAATAAAGAATTTTGTCAGAAAATGAAGGAAACGTTCCAATAATTAAAGCAAATTTCAAAAGAGTTCATTTTCACAGTTAAAGTATACATGATATATGTGACCCGCGTTAGTACATTATAGGAAATGATTTAAAACCCCAATGAGTACATTTTCTGAGATCTGCAACTGCATACTCCCTTTATGATTCGGAGACATGTTTTCTTCACATACTTCTACGGATTTTATATTGTAACCAGGAGAAACCATCATTTCAACCGACATTTCAATGATTCCGCGATGTTCCCATAATGCACCACGTGTCTTATAAACTTTAATGTGTAGACGAACATCAATTATTGTAGAAAAGTATATACACATTGGAAATAAACAAATTTGTGAATATGTTCAGGTATTCTGTTATAAAAAGCTACAGAAAAACATGATTGATATACTGTATAGGATTTAGTTACTAGGTTCGATTAGGTGAAATTACTTTAGTATTATGAAGATATCTATATAAACTGTTATCGACCCAATAAAGTTATAAATGATGATAGATGTTACCCTGTACTTGATATGTTAAAATAAAGGTTTTGAGCTCATGCACTGTTATGTTGAGCTCCAAAACTCATTACCATATCGGCAGATTACCATATTGCACAAAACAATTTGAGAGAGTTCATGTTTATACTAACCATATCTTTGTTTAGGAAAAGTGTTAATATAAAGATTTCAAAAGGAAATAGATCATTTTAAACTCTCATTAACTTCAGTATTTATTTTGTGCTACTTTATTTCATTATGAACTTGTAAAGAAGAAAAAGGGGTAAAGTAGAAGAGAGATTCGAAAAGAAATAGAATTTGGATTTCAAAAAAATACATTTACTAATAAAACATTTAAAGAATCAGACCGCAAACATGATAACATTTCCCTTCCATACAATCTCTGCTATGTCCTAACCCAGCATCCCAGGGTGGAACACTTGTCCACATACAAAAAGATGAATGCTTTACTATTGAGCTAAACTCGGAACGAAAACGAATGGAATGAGGCTTTTCACCAGTCCAAATTGCAAAAATATTTATTAAAGACAATCCCAGACGGCCGATATGAAAATAGACTTAGGAGAATATCATTTTATCTTATATTCATCGTTTTAAATAATGGAATGTATAGGCACGCATTCATATTAAGAGTCATAGTACTTTGGTGACATCTGTAGCTCTATCGGGGAAATAGCCTATAGAGGCTCTCTACAAACATGTATTTTGATGTCACTTCCGTTGGGTTGGTTAATCTGCGATTGAACATCAAGACACTTCAGATGTCAAAATATTCTGTTTTCTTTTGCACTTGTTTCGTCAAGCTTTTACTTAGGTTTGACCGAAGTGATCGTGCAAAACACAATATATAGAAAGTAAGTTTCCAGCAAAATAATCTTAAAACTAGCATCAAAATAGTTCTGTAGAATCTTTACTTCGTTTTCAAGTCTAGTTTCATTTTGTTACCTGTTCAAGATAACATTCATTCTCCTAGTATCCTTTTTGACTGTTTGACTATGATTCGGTTTTGTACTTTCTTATATGCAAGAGGATATATAGATGAAGTTGTGGATAAACACATTAAAGTGTATAAACCATATTGAAACCGAAAAACTGCAAACTGCAAAAAAATCCAAATGAGTAAGATCGTGAATCGAAAAGATTATTTCTAACCTCTAGTTGTCTAACAAGCAATTACTTTTTGTTTAATTTTATCGTAGGATATGAATGTTTAACCTTTGATAGCATAATGTCTAAAATCACAGGGTGTTGGTGTTGATGGGTTCCTACATAATTAGGTCTTTGTAAGTTTTTTCTTTCCCATTTTCAAAACTTTATTCTTTTGAAATATTTGAAAGGCAGCCAAATTTTGCACTAAATTTCATCATTTTTAATGAAATAAGCAAACAGTAATATAAGTCACTATATAATAAAATATAAAGGAAAATATTGAGTATAGGTACAGAATATGTATATATAGATATATTATATACATAGGTATGCTATTTGTTTAAAGGTTATTTGTGTTAACGTGGATATAAAGTACCTTACAATCCATTGTTTCTGATTGGTCGAAATATTTACACAATCACCAGCAAGCCAATCAATAACTGAATAACCACCGCGGAAGTGACGTAATAGTATGTATCGGAATAATGGTGACGGGTCAAGTTATTTTCTTGAGGCGAGATTCCCCTTAACAGTTTGAACGAGCAAAATATATAATAAACTGTCAGCTCCCTACCCTAACTAACAATACAATTCTCTTCACATTTGTGACATGTTTGCCTTCAGCTATTTGACTTCGACGTAGACCTATGAAGATAAGAAAATGGAAGAAGTTTGTAGTTATTGCGTTTCATTTCAATTCTGATAATTTTTCATATCATATATTATCTACATGCACCAAGCCGCAAAAAAAGAAAAGTGTTTTTAACTGTTTTTCATGGTTTTGAGTTCAATTAATTGTAATCTGATCTGACATCATAATTTGTTTTCACTGATATTTCTTTAGCGATTAACAAATGGTTAAACATGTTGAGTCAAATGACGGTTCTAAATTATATGATTAATGTTAAACAGAACGCTTGAGCTATTGTGACAGCAGGGTATGAAATTTCAAAGTAGCCAAGGAAGCAAAGGGTTAGCGATAATGAGTGAGCTCAACTAAAGTTAAGATATTGTTTGATATTTTTTGATAAATTGGTAAAATAATATATAAATGCGAAGAGAAATAAAATTTAAAAAACAAGTTTTATGTGATAACTTACACCTTCAGATGAAAATTGCAAGAACTTTTCCCGAAGACTATAAAATGTTGGCCTTTCCTTAGCATTATGGTTCCAACAATCTAACATCACCTGATACCTAACAGAGCAAAAGTAAAAATACAGAACAGAATATATCAAAACAGTATTATGTAACTGATGATATGACACAACATGAACACGTGTTAAGTATTGAACTATGAATGAAATATTAAAATTGTTACACTTTCGATAAATGAAATACAAGAAAAAAGAAAATTTTATGAGTGTTTTTTAAAGAATGAGATAATACAATAGATAATACAATTTCCAAAACTGTTAACGTTTCTAATGATAATGAATGACATTTATATCTGTTTACAAATGAATTTAGCGTATTTATAGTACATTATAATGCTTTTGGTTATTGATATTCTAATCTGCCTATAAACTATAAACTTACATTCCACCAGGACAGTTTTTCGGCATTTGCAGTTTTTCCTGATTACGAAGGAGCTTTTCAACTTCCACTTGAGTTTTTCTTTTGTGTGGATCCATGCCTATTTTACAACAGAGAGAATATATATCAATAATGCTGTGTAAAGAAATTTTGAAGGTGTAATAAAGTGATTTATGGTTTGTTAGTTACAATCGTAATAAAACGTCATTCTATTTCTCATGTCTAATTTCTATTGAATTAAGGAATAATGTCAAAACGCCATCTCATGGAGCAGACGAAGACTACTTCATTTTGATTTCGTACCATCTATCGCAGCCTGGTGTATTTATTTTATTAGCATTACAACATTCAGTTCTAAGCTATTTTGTCTGATATTCTGAGAATTGTTCTCACTATACTCACTACTTTGACGAGGGATAGAACCAGTCTGATGAAGTGGAATGTTGTGCACGAAGTTGACCATTTCTTGTTGGAAATCTTGCTTTGTATGAACCAGAGCAGAGGGTGGGTTTTTATCGTAACAAAATACATTAAAAAGTGTCATTCAAGTCATGAAACTAATTTACACAGGAAAACAAATGGGAAATCAATTGGAAATGTAAATCTTTGTTCTTATTAACATTAATACTACTGGGCCATTTGTCCCTGCAGTCACTTCATCTGGCCCAGCGAACAAAAGAAAGATTATTAGCAATTTCCATATGCCTGAAAACATTTACTGCTTTTTTCATTATTTTCTTATTCTACTAACAGTCCGGTCCAAGCTCCCGATTGGGAGATCAAGACATATTTATAATTAAAATTGTTGCTAATATGTTCAGCGGTTATTTTTTATTTTTTTCAGTGCTTGTCAAATTCTGTAACTCTTAAGTTGTATACTTTGGAAATGTTATTGGAATTAATATTTATGTATAATTTGAGATTTTTCTGGTAATTAGAATGTTAAAATCTGCTTTTCAAATTATATTGAAATTAATTGTTAAAGATTACATTAAATTTCCTGGTGAAAGTCAAATTTGCGCTGGTGCAAATGGAAAAAATAATTCCATCGTTTTGTTACACATATATATTTTGCAAGCATTTTTCTACCTTTGGCTTTTACCCATTATGTATTTTTTTTTTGAGCGATTTGAATTTGGAAAGATGCATTGTGGATTATAATGACACAAAATCTCCCAATCGGGAGATCTCCCGTTCGGGATCGTGGACTGGACTGACTAAACAGTCGGAAGATGCCTCTCCCAAAAGACCCCCAAATCTCGATGGCGCAGCTTTTTGTGTCGGAATTAACCAGTCACAAATCCTTAAAATGTCAGAAATAAAATAGTTGTAACAGTTGGCGATGTTAATGGTCTGTATATATGAAGGTCCTGGTTTGACATGTTTGAGTAATGGGGTTTCTAGAGAACAGTTTGTTAGGTTGGGATCGATTTCGTGTGAGAGAGTGAAGGGCGTAGATCCTATTTAGGTCATTTGCATTATGGGATAGGGAATGTATATTAAACATTTTCCCACGCTATTATTTTCGAATAACATTATGTGCGCCATTTCAATAGTGATATGCAAGACTGAAAAAGATTTAAATATAAATTTCTTACCAAAACTGAAAATCTCCCATAAAACTATACCTAGTGACCATACATCACCCGCGGAAGAGTAATCACTTAGAAAGAGTACCTCTGGGGCCAACCATTGGTACGGCATCTTTTCCTTTATTAAAGATAAAATGTAAGTATTTAGATTTGTTTTGCAACTAATGCATCAAGTCAAATGAAGGAGTTTGAACTTTTAATTCAGAGTAAGCATATCAAACTACTATATAACTACTAAGTGCTTTATTCTAAAGCATTTTAGAAAGATAGGACACTAGCGTTTGGGAAATGTAGAAATTCATTCGTCTAATCATTGTCTCCTTCTTTGCTAAATTGCGTAATTGCTTATCACATCAGGTTACATTATAAAGTTTTTTTTTTTCTTTAAATGCCATATATTTTTATCATTCGCTAAATACCTTTCCCCATACAATGCGTTGCCTGTCTGTGACTATCGCCTCTGGAACAAAGTCGTACAATTTGCAGACTAGATTGCTGTCAAGGAGCACTTTCTTCGCTGACAATCCTGGGTGGAGGCACTGTAGATAATATGAATAACAGGTGCACTTTTTTTTATTAATTGTTTTTACTAATAATCATAGTGTGCTTTAGAGAAAGAGGTTTCTTTCTTATATACATTCCTATGCATACAACTTCACCCAATTTCCGTATAACGCGTAAAGGTCGATACTTTTTCTTGCAATCATTATAAAGTTAAAATTCCAAGAGCATTTTCGATCAGCTCAATAAGTTTATAAATAACTTCGTGGTTGATGTGGTACACACATTGACTGCAGTTTAGTCAGTACACTTTCTTTAAACAATGTCGCTGCTTTTGTGTAAAAGAATGTTAACAGGATGAGTTTTAGCCATTCATACAACAACATATATAAGTCTATATTAAGACCATAACAAGCGTAGTAAAATACAAATCAAGGCTTTATTTTTTGTTAGAGGTACAATGTAATATATGGTTGGGCATTACCTTATTATCTACCAGAAAAGTCATTCCATCAACAACATTTTGAGCAAATTTAGGAAGTTTGTCCGGCGAACCAACATCAGTTACTTGAAAAGACTTTTTCACGTTCCCATATTTGTGCACTTTTTCAGAAGCATAGCTGTCAAGCAGGAATGATTTAAGTGTCCCATTATCGCAGAACTCCAAAAGGATGTATTTTGAAACTGCAAAACAAACAAGAACAATTCAACTTGAAACATAATCAATACTACAAACATAATACATTCAGACATTACGGCGTACATAACATGTTCTTCTTTATAGAATTATATTTAGTAGAACGTGCAATGGTTAGAAGTAAATAAGATTATAAAGAAGAACGCAAAGCAAAATATATTATTAATATTATCACAGAACAATTGAATAAGAATGTTTATTTTCAATTTTGTGTTTACTGTTTTAAAATGGACTTGTGCTTTATACCCAAAGAAACGAGAAATATCAAAATGAAATTGCCAATATAACAAAAAAGACAGTGTTATCTTTTTGGCGACAAAAAGTCATTCTCATTTCGAATAACGAAGAAACTACATCAGTGCCTTCTGAATACATATTACAGTATTATGAACAAGTATGTGTAGAGATACTGAGTAGATGCATGGAAGAGAAAGGGGTTAGAGGAACGTGAGTTCCTCATTTCATAAATGTATTTAGGGAACTAAGGTCCGTACCAATCTGTTTCTTGTGAATTCAGTGATGTACCGGTATATGGTTGTGTATTTGCGTTTGCGTGGGTTGTACATGCCACGAAAAATTGTATTGTTTGTTTTAAAGTATAAGGCAATATAGTTTATAACGGGATTATCAATTACCTTCAGTTGAATTAAATCCTATAATTTCTGCTACATTTTCATGGCAGGAAAATCCTTGTCGTGCCTCGAGCTCTTTGAGATGATATTTTGCCAGCTTAACAGGGGCTTCATCTGCAACAGAAAGTATGTGTACATAAGTCAATCGAAATATCTCAATGATTTATTATTTCATTTTCGTTTGACAATTTCTATGCCAAAGTCGAACATTTCGGCGCATAACATTTGAAAGATTTTCTTTGAAAATAGATGTATGCACTTCTTGAATATGCGAGAGGATTATTGATCAAATTTCACTGATGTTATTTGTGATATTGGTTTGATTGTAATTTATATGTTAAATGTATAGAATATCAAGAGATATAAAGAAATTGTGTGGCATATGGGAATGTTTGTTTCATACGTTTGCGATAATCTCCTTAACTGCGCAAAACGCTCTGAAAAATCGCACTTTTTTTGCACTTCAAACGTTATAACTAAAGAGACTGATTATTTTGTTCCATTTCAAACGGTATAGAGAACTTGAATTCAATATATATTGTTTGAGACCATTTTCATTTAAATATTCCAAAAAAAATACCGTACTTTGTAAACTATAAAATGTGTTTTTCAATGAGAGTTCAAGCAAAATCACAAGGTTATCGACGCTTTCACTTTTGTAATTTATGAATGAAAGTATTTGAGACTTCATTTCACACGGCCTGACACTTAACATATAGCTATTTACCATGTTTATAAAACCCAATGTGATTGGTGCAAAAAGGGCTCGTACTTGCCAACCAATAGAAAGCGATGAGAGAAAACATTTCGCGTCCGCTATGTATTAATTTATTTTAATGCTGACGTAATCCTAGCACGCCCAAACCGCGTGGACTGTACTATTGTGTGCAGAGGGCTTCCTGTTGTTTGTGTATTGTAAACATGCTGTGAAGAAGCGAGTAAGCGTTTTCCAATGTCGGATTTTAGCTGATTTTCTTCCATTTTAACAGTTTTCTTGTATATTTTGTTACACTGAGATATATTTCTTATTATATGACTGTTTTCATCAGAATTTGAAACGTTATTTGACCGAAATTTTATCGACAACATGCAATCAGGAACGAAGAAGTGCAAGAACAAGGAATAACGACAACGTAAGGTTGCATGATTATGATACAAAATTGAAGAACTATGCTATTTATTAAACTTTTTTGTATTGAATTAATTTCTGGATATCATATCCTTGAATATACTTTTAAGACTTCGTTCTTATAACCAACCCGCTTAATAATGGTACAATCCAACTCCTCCCCGAGTTTATTTATAGTTTTCCGTGACACATCACAGCTAGTTCGCGATTTTTTTACTTATGCGCGTTTGAAGGTGAAAAA
>JAIGNY010001130.1:15000-54569 GCA_020152595.1 Chiridota heheva
AACATTAATTTCAGTTCAATATAAAATTCCAACATGTAATCTCAATTCAATATTAGCAAAATGCATAAAATCTAAATTGCTGCCTACCCGAGTTGTCATTCGCCCCGTTGTTTTGTCCTGGCATGACCATACCAATTCTGAGAAGACAAAGATTGCAAACTTTACATGAAGAACTTGTGTGACTAGATGTTGAACTTTTATATATGAATTCAACAAACGTGGGAACATCTTGCTTCGTTTGACATATACGTGTAATGCCAGCATACTGAGCTGTCTCAGATATAAATCTCTATGCATAAGTCGTGCATCATTTCATTTGGAGGTAATGTCTTCGTTGGTTGCATTTCTATTTAAATGATGGCGATGCTTATTTGAATCTATTGTTATCATTTGGGTGTTTTCTGAGTTTTTAGTCCCCCATTTCTTCCCTAATAAAAAGGCAAAGAAGTGACGTGCGCTTTTCTTGCAATCAAAGAAATAATCAGAAATTTTTAAGAATATAATACGTTTCGTTGTTAAATATTTTCAGAAAGGCTTGAAAAATCTTATAATTTGTGAATCGCCAAACAAGAGTAAATGGTAAGATTTGATATTAAAGTTGTATTTTAGCGCTTCTTTATTTAGATTCAACAACGCTTTTAACAAGACCATTAGATGAACTGCTATTAGGACGCGAAATGTTTTGTGTACTAAATGATGTGGACTGTACAATTTAGCATGGTAGATTAAACCACTTGACATGGTGCTTTATGGCTGTGAGAAAGTTTTCAGAAATACGTAGGATTAAAAAAAAATAAGTGGTAAACTTTTACTGTTCCCAGATTATGAGGTCAAGGACCACTGTGACAGGTTTCATATAAAATTTGTCTCAGTCAAAATCGAATAGTATGGTGAACTTCATAAATATATTTTCGTTGGTGGAAATGACATAAACTTACACTCTTACCCATTAGTTTTTTCGTCCTTATGATCTGCAAATGAATACAATAAAAGTGTGATTATTAACTCTGTGTCGGTGACCAATTTTTCCCTCGACTTTGAAAATTAGTGTGAGGCATATTTTGGAAAATAGCACTTATTCTTATACGTTTATTTTCGTGTTGCTTATTATATGTGGAATAAGTTACATTTTCTTGGTCAAGTATAGAACGCAACATATTTAATTGTTTTCAGTTTTATCAATAAAATGAGTTGTATTACTTTGATATTTCTGCTATATGCATTTTCTCAATTTTAGTTATAATTGCACTAGCTTTTTCCTGCAATTAATATAGAAGTTCAGCACTTCTGTTGCTATCCTGTACATCTCAGAAGTACAAAGGCAGTTTATGAATATAACGATGGGATCTTGGGTACGATGGATTGTGAGATTACATGAAATAATGCTAATAATAATATAATCCTTAAAGATGTACTTTAAGGGTTCAAGAACTAATTTCTAATTTCTTCCAAATTGCAATAATGATAAAAAATAATGAATAAAACAAGACCTTAACTACTTAAAGTTGTATGGTTTAAAAATGTATTCAACACATCTGATGGTTACAGATTGTCCACGTGGACTATAAAATATATGTTTTAAATTTACGATTGGTAGCTCGTAAGCAGATAAGCCCAGTAATCTAGATTCGAATACAACGTATAACAGTGGGCATTCATGAATGCATTGATTGTTTTGGGATCTGCTTTTACACATTCTTCTGTAATCTCCCTTTTGAATAGAGTATCTTGGAGTTTGCTTTGATATTAGGCCTAAAACTTTAAATTTAAACAGTCCGGGAGATGCCTTCGAAGGACGGTTCAATATGTACACTTCCTCGATCTAGGTTGTTGTTGCCTGTGGAGGCCGCCAATGGTGAAGATTTCCCATGATACAGTACAATCTACCATAAATTGTTACGTAAAACTAACATAAATGTAAAAATAAATAGATGTATGTGGTCCACGGAACTTGCCTCGTGATGGTCTTCAAAAGTTATCCAAACCAGTTTTTATGTTTACCAGTACAAATTGTAGATATTGATAGAAATTCAAGGTGTAGGTTTATAAAAAATAGTATGCAGTAGGAAAATAGTATCGCAAAACTTATATTATTATTATGTTGATGCTTATATAGCGCTTATATTGAGAACAAAACTAAGCGCTTTACATTATTGGGTAAAAAGGTGTGTTTTCAATTGCTTCTTGAAATTGATAATGTCACTTGCAGATCTGATGTGGACAGGCAGCTCATTCCAGAGAGATGATCCAGTGACAGCAAAGTTGGAACGACTAACTTGTTTGCTGCCATACTGTCGCCTTATCAGTGGGCCATTAGAGGCAGACCTAAGTCTGGGATCTGAGACATGCAGATGAATTAATTCAGACAGAAAATTTGGTGCAAGACCATGGAGAATTTTGAAAAGATGAACATAAAGCCTAAACCTGATTCGTGACTGTACTTTGAGCCAATGAAAATGGGAAATTATAGGAGTAATAAGAGATCTTATACCTATGCCAGAGATCAGTCTTGCAGCAGTATTCTGAACAAGTTGAAGTTTGTTCAACAGGCCACCTGACAAACCACTCAGTAACCCAGAAGCATAATCAATTCTGCTGATCACCAGTGATTGAACAGCACACTTATATGCAGCATGAGTAAGATAAGGCCTTATTCTACGCAGCTGCCACAAGTGAAAGTTGGCACTGCTGCACACCTGATTCACATGTTTAGACATTGGCAAACTGTTATCAAAATAGGCCCCAGGGTTCCTGATATAGTCAGATCCAGGGACTGCAACCGTGCCAACTTGCAGTGAGATATTATGCAATCCATATTTATGGTAAGTGGATGAGAAGATGATAAATTCAGTTTATCATCATAGAGCTTCAGACTACTTGTCAACATCCAGGTACGAATATCAGATATGCAACTGGAGAGTTGAAGTTTGGCACGGTCACCATCTCCAGTGAAGGAGGGATCAAATGGTATATAAAGTTGTACATCATCAGCAAACTGATGGTACATGACATTATGACTTTCAATGAGATCAGACAAAGGAGCAATTAACATTGTAAATAAAATTGGTCCCAAAACAGACCCCTGTGGGACACCATAATTAAGGGGCATTGGGGAAGAAGAAAAATTGCCAACCTTGACTTCAATTCATTTAATTGATTGCTTTCTCAATTCGGTATCAATTGTAAATGAAAAGTAGTCGATTATGTTTCCAAAATTACATATGATACAATTTTGGGCCATCTTGGTCCTACTTTTATGTTAGTGTATACATTTTACCGTCCAAATTACCAAGAATTTCTTATTTGGAGGCGAAAACCTCGATCGAGGATTCTCCCCGACTGTTTAAGATGTTCTTTTAGAAGGCTTTAGCGAAGTATATACTGCTCAAACAGACAATAGATGATAAAACCCTCAATAATCATCATCCAAATCAAGTATTGAAATCGAAATAAGTTATAGCTCTTAAGGTTTCAAGATTATATCAAGATCAGTGTCATCTATTGATTTATTAATTACGACTGATTTCCGATTTAAAAAAAAAACTAAAAAGGAAGACGATAACCAGTTTTGATTATTTAAATACAGTTTTCCACTTTGGGTAACATCTCCACTCCCCAGAACTGTTTATATTAGAATAAGACATCGTACTTTCAGATAGTACTCCTCACATGAAGTTTGCGCGGCAAGAGGTTTTATTCTAAACCCAGGAGTCTGTGATTGTTTTGTATGGAACATGCTGATAAGATTTTGTTGTTTTTCATCGATTTCTGTCAGTTGCTCCGTCAGAGGTTCTATATTGTGTGAGGGGGGGGGGGCACAAATCTGTTCGGCGTTGGGTTAATGGGCACGGCCCAGGAAACCTCGCATTTTCCAAGTTTTAGATGCCCCAAAAAGACTGAATGACTGACTGAATGAAGACTGAAAGTGTGCAATACACGGGTTTTTAAGTACTAAATTTGCACCTGAATCAACTTGGTACGATCTAATATAGCAGCATATAATGTTACAATGACACAGATTACCCCACCCCCTCCCATTAATAAAGGTCAAAAATAGCCATTTTGGACAACAATTTTTTTAAATTTCGGACATGGGGCGGCGTGCTCACCATGCCCCTTGCCAGCGCCACTGATTTCTGTACCCTCATGCCACATGACCATATCTTTGGTCCGATAATGTATATGAACCTCCCTATAGTGTTGGTAAATGGTGCAATATTTTCCCAGAGAAGTATAAGTTTCTCCAACGACAAACTTTTATTAATGTTCTTGGACTTGACCTTCCCTAGCCATTAAATTGGGCCATTTACACAAGTTAATTGATTCATTTTGCGTTGAGGAGGGTGGAGGGTGGCGTGAGGAAGGCGGTGAAAGGGGAAAGTTGACTATATATACTTGATGTGTCCTAGACTCTCATCAGCAAACCTGATTTTAAAAATTCATATAAAATAAACTACATGTAAAATATATTTACAGTAACGAAAATTGCAAGTAATTGTTTCTTTTCTCTCCGTCAAGTAACATTACTTTAGGGACATAATTGGAAACTATAAATATAGTTGCAAACCAAACATACCTGATCGTTTTACCACATAGACTACAAGAATGACGACAATTGCTACTAATATAATGACAGCGAATAAAACACCGATTATAAGGCCAACGTTCGATCCCACAATGCCTGCGTTAGAGAAGAAAGAGAAAAGTATAGATTGATATAACAAAAATTATACTTTGTTGTTTCTGGTATATTAGCTGTCTATCCTTGTGCCTATTCCATTTGTGAGGCTAATGAATTAATCTATCATTCTTTCACGATTCCATGTTAGAAACCTAGCTAATACATACTTAATGATCCTCATATCGTTTTAGATATTCCAAACTCATGTGAATGTTGTTAATCAAGATATAATACCAATGAATATTGATGTTGCGTACAGATCGTCAATGTTAACAGTCCGGGGGATGACGTTGATCGAGGATCTTAAATATGGTTCAAAATCGCGATGCGAAGCGTGTTCAGAACTAGCAGTTTAAATGTGTAGTATTAAAGGTTTTACGCAGATGCTGAAATACCTGTAATACAGCTATCCTGAATGAATGAATGAATAAATGAATGAATGAATGAATGAATGAATGGAATGAATTAATTAATTAATTAATTAATGAATGAATGAATGAATTAATGAATGAATGAATGAATGAATTAATTAATTAATTAATGAAGGTTGAATTAATGCACATGATGTTATGTACATGTGAAGTGTGATAACTTCACCTGTTTCAACTCAACGCTGTTTCGTTTTGAGTTTGAATTACAAAGGTTTTGCTTCTCAGGTCATCGTTTTTATATTAGTTTTTTCTCAAAAATGGACTGGTGTGCTGATTGTTGATAATACATAATTTTTCTAAATCACCATAATTCCATGCACCTCAGAAAACCACCGATAAAATACGATAGAAATTTTCAAACGGTGTTGAAGTCTTTACACCGGTATATAACCAGCAAATTTGTATGACATGTAATTTACATATTTTATCGATCGAGAATGGATGAGGATGAATTTTTCCTTTAGAATAGGCTAGCAAACTGTTTAAGGTATCTGGCCGATTGAATTGCAATAAAAAGTTATTTTTCATTTGTTTTCATCTAGGAACTTATAATGCTAAATTTACAATTTGTTTTGAAGAAATCTACAACGAAGAGTCAATTACTAAATGAGGGTCACTTGTGTACACTAAGTAAATAAAGCATAATTTTGCTGATATACGTGATTTTCTAAATCACTTTGAAAGATAAATAGTATAATGAATACCTTAATCTGTGCTCTCATAATGATTCCCTTGTAAAGCGATGGTTAAAGGACTATTCCCATGGTAGGAATATTCCCATGGTTCATTGTAAAATTTTATTTGAAAAAGCATATTTTCAAAGCCAATTTAATACAAAAATCAGGTTGATATCATATTCCGTTCAGGAGATATGGATTTTTAAAGATTTCCTAATTGCATTTTATAGCTTTTATACAGTATGATGAATTCGTGTTTGATGATGTCATAGAGATAATTCGATTGCAAATGTTTATATATTTCTTTTACGTTAGGTTGTTTCTGTATGATTAGACACAATTTTCCAAAAGTTATTGAAGTAAGATATCTTTGGTAATGTATATAGGTACCTAACAGAAGTAGGAAGAGGAGTCTATACAGATAGTGACCAATCAGGAGCCAGTATTCCTAATATTCATGACTAAATTAACATATAACATGGATATTCATAGAATATGCAAATCAGGTGGAAAACTGGCTCCTGATTGGTCACTACCTGTATAGGCTCCTCGGATGCCACGCTCTTGCTTAGGCTTCTCTCACGACCGAAGGTTGTCGAATCTTTTAACACATAATAATAAACACACAATAAAACAATGTTTTAACTCAATTTTCTCTTTCTTATATTTGTGGTGGCTCTTATAAGAGCCTTTGGGTTCTTTATCGATCGACCGATCGATCTGCTACTGTCCTCCGTTGGCTCTCTGATGTCCTTCTGTGATGGCTCCCTGATGTGCACTTTTGTCGGTAACTTTCTTTGATTCTGCAGAGGTCTTTTACTATGTTGAAAGCAGCAACGTGAAAGTCCCATACGCCGCTCCAGCAGTGTGACACGTCTTGGTAAGCATGGACAATGGCTGCCGTAATTACATCGCCTTCTGCAGGATGAAACTCGTCTTTGAAAGGTGTTAAACAATTGCATCTGTTTTTGTTAACTTTATCGTAGTCGATAGGTCCAGAGTTCAAACATTACTTTGGCTAAGACTTCCCACTCCTTGATGATGTGCTCGCTCTGAAGTTCTGAATAAGAATGAAAAGAATGGAGAGAGAGAGAGAGTTGAACACACAATTACAATGACGGGGTCGTCGCCTGCGTATTCGGTTATGATAGTACAAATGCTATCACGAAACGCTTAATACGACCCGGACGAGAACACAGGTACGACGTACGGACAGACATAACATCGACAACCAAGTCCATGTCCACGGCCTTTGATAACCAGTTGTGGTGCACTGGCGTGTCTACCCACCCCAGGATTGAAGCCGGGGCCTCGTGGTCTGTAGACAGGTATGATAACCGCTACACCACAGTAGGTAGATAAAATGCTTCAAGTTTGCTCTATTTATACTTTTTTGGTTCGATCCCTTCGACCAATCAGAATCCAGAGAGGTATGATGCCATTTGAGTTGTGGCGCTCTTTTGAAAAAAAAAGATAAGAATAAAAAGAATGGATCAAGTTTGTTCTATTTCTGTTTTTTTGGTTTGATCTCTTCGACCAATCAGAAGCCAGAAAGGCATGATACAATTTGAGTTGGTAGCGCTTACTTGAAAATATTATTTTTATAAACATTTAAAAAAAATAATTAAAAAACATTACAAAAATAAACGATAAGAACAAATATACAATACTACATAAAAAATGATAAGACAATTCAATTGACACAATAAACGATAAATATGAACGCTACAAACAATTACGGACAATACAAACGATAAATACGAACGTTACAAACAGTTATGGACGATACAATAACAATGAACGATAAACATGGACGTTACAATTATGAACGATACGATGTAACATAATACAAAAAATACACTACTAACGATAAAACATGGACGATACAAAAAATTATACGAACGTTACAAAGAATGTTTTTAATAATTCTTCTCTTTCTTATATTTTTGGTGGCTCTCAAAAGAGCCTTTGGGTTTCTTTTTCTTCGGTAGCTGGTGCCTCACAGAAAAACAGGACAGTAGGGGCACTCGCAATGCTGGTGTATTGTTTGCGTTGCCACCGCGCATCCCGTCTTTACAACTTCTTCTGTCTTTGCTTCTTGTTCTTCTATCTCTGCTGGCGGCCACTCGTCGGCAATGAGGAAGTCCTCGTCTGCGGGCTGCTAACACCCTTGCCCACTCGCCGTTGCTGAGGACGAGCTTCTCGTCCTCGTCCTCCATCTTTCTCTGCACTGTCGAGACGCTAAATGGCGCTTCGTTGGGTTGCCGAGCTCGGTGAGAAAATTGCGACTGCGTCGTCGAAGTCCCAGTCTCTCTTGTTGCGTAACGATGCTTCTCGGTCCTCCATGTAAGTTTCGACGGGGAAGTATTCGTATAAAGTAGCCATGTTGTTTTGTTGGTAGATCTAACAGATCGAATGATTGAAAATTATCAAAGCTAGTATTTTTATTCTGTCTGCAAACAATACTCACCATGCTGTGGTTGGTTAGAGAGACACATGACTGTATACGTACCCCTGATTGGTTCGTATCACGCCTTACACACCAGACAGACACTTGCCCCAGATATCACGCCTGGCTGTCGTGCCGTCTACGATAGCCTCGTGTTGTCAAACTTCCACGGTAGCCTCTACGGTAGCCTCGAACTCTTTTGAATGTCTTTAATTCATTTTCCTCTTTTTGAATGTTTACACGTACCTGTCCCAACCAACGAAGTGGTACCGTAGGAGTCATGCTACGATTTTGTACTCCTTCCGCCCTCATTTTTTTCAAACACTATTTTCTCTATACCATAAAATAAGACGCGGCTTATATGGCATAATAATAATAATGATAATAATAATAATAATAATAATAATAATAATAATAATAATAATAATAATAATAATAATAATAATAATAATAATAATAATAATAATAATACTAATACTAATACTAATAATAATAATAATAATAATAATAATAATAATAATGATAATAATAATAATAATTAATAATAATAATAATAATAATAATAATAATAATAATAATAATAATAATAATAATAATAATAACAATATAATAATGATAATAATAATAATAATAATAATAATAATAATAATAATAATAATAATAATAATAATAATAATAATAATAATAATAATAATAATAATAATGATGATGATGATGATGATAATAATAATAATAATAATAATAATAATAATAATAATAATAATAATAATAATAATAATAATAATAATAATAATAATAATAATAATAATAATAATAATAATAATAATAATAATGATAATAATAATAACAAACATGTTCATGTAGAGGATTCTTCTTCTTTTTTGGGTTTATCGATGATGATGGGTGGTATGTCCAGTTTTAAATTTACTTTGCGCCTTTTGTGGGAGGTGGGAGGTGTCCAGTTTTAAATTTACTTTGCGCCTTTTGTGGGAGGTGAGAGGTGGCGACGACGACGGTAAAAACGGGTCTTTTCTTTGCCTTTGAATGTTCTGTTATTGCATCCACGACCATCAGTTCGCACAATTCGTCCATGTTAAGGAGAATTTTCTCTAAGATGGTTACTTTGATCGGTGCTTTCAAATGTTCTATTGCAAATAGACCTTCCATGCTCGCCAGTTTGCACCATTGGTCCAGGTTGAGAGAAATCTCTTTTTCTCCGTGTATGACGGTCCATTGGCGTGCGGGGTCGTAATGGCGGATGTCCACGAGAATGTTTTCATCTTATGCGGTCAGGCTGATGTAAATCTGTTTTCCCAGAAGCAAACGTAACTTTTCGGGGTATGACGGACCGCTCATATGACGGGCTTCGTTGACGTTAGACGTATGGTAATGCAAGGCCATTTCAGATACCAGTTTTTGTTCTTGCAGAGTTTATCCCAAACGCCTTCGTTCATGGCGATGCCTTGAGACTCGTGGTATTGTGCCGGAGTTGGTTTTGGCATATTTGCCGAGATGTACATATTTGATGCTTTCAAACTGCGATGTAGACATGTGCATGTTCTCTCCTACGGGATAAGCACGGGTCACCAATCCACTGTATCTTACTTTGTCGAAAATCTGCATTTTCAAAGCTCTCTTCAACGGTATGTTGTCAGGACCCGAAAAAGGTGGTGAGAATCGCATTTCTCCCGTATGCTTGTTATGGTAGTACACGTTGATGTTCCTCCCGTTTACTTTATTCCAACCGGTTTGAACCATGATGCGTTTTTCTCGAAAAGTTGTGAAAGAATGGTGGGTGGTTTTGGATTCGGCCACTTTTATAACTTTTTTCAGTAGAAAGCGCTAGTTAATGATCAGCAAATGACATCCTGCTTCATTCCAATCGGAAGATATGTTTTTTAAGGCGTTAGGCATATCCGCGGACATAGGTTTTATCGCTGTGCTGGTCTTTACGTCTACTTCTTCGTTTTTCAAAATACATACTTGACGAAAACTCTCGGGACGTGCCAAAATCATCCATTGTACGGGTGTGAAAGCGATACCCTTCTTGCTAGGTACTTCACCGATAGACGGAACGTTGCTGTACTTTCTGATATGTACATAGAGAGTGTCTTTAAACGAAGAGATTGTGACATACGTATGCTGTCCGAGCACTAGTGTTAGCTTTTCTCCCAAATGGATGCGATGGGTACTTTCCTCTAATTTCTTGAGTATGTCCGCCATCAGATGAGCTCCACGAGTTATCACGGCTCATTGCTCGAGTGTGAGGGCAATACCTTTCTTGGTCGCCACGGGTGCCGTTCTGACATTAGGGTGTGTAAAATATTGCCATACGTGAGCGTAAAACCTTCCGTTGAAGCCAGAGACGGTGAGGTAGAGTTCGCCTCCGAATGCGACAGCTTTCTTGTCTTATGAGACGGCACGGACATCGGGTAATCTTCGGGTAGTGTTTGTTTCCATGTTTGTGTCTGAGTTTTGACTGAAAGTTGCACACCGTTGTCGTTACCTTTTTATAACTTTTATAACGCGTAACAAGCGCCCCCTAGTAAAAAACAACGATTAGCTACTTTGGTCAAAGTCTGTCGTTTCGACGAGGGGACGGGGTTCCGTTCCGGCTTCGGTCATTTCGGATGACTTAATCAATTTGTTTTTTTAAAGGGTGTTAATCACCATTAAAAAGAAAATATTACGAATCAATTAAACGAACGTCTTAACCATAATGTTGAAGTACAAATGTAAACACGTCCTCTTAGTTGCGTTCGCTGTCTTTACCAAAACGAGCCATGACTTTGTTCATGTCCGAGCCTTGTGCCCTATGAACCAGATAATAAATGCAATACTGACCGCATACGTCAGAGGTAGGACTCTGAAGTGGTTTGTGGTTGTAAACAAACGGTTCATTTGTCAAGAAACGTCGAATGAAATCAACGTCGGGGGGTTTGCCGTAGGAGTCAAAATATCCCCAAGGACCGACTTCGGGCAAGTAAATTGCGACACAAGGCCGGCCCGATTTCCAACTCGGATCCGTGTTGACCACAATGACGCCCTGACGTTCCAAAGGTGAATGTAACTAATCTGCGGCATGAACGCCGTCGAACACTTCGCACACGAGCCACCGCGTGTAAGCGTCTTAGCTGAACACTCGAACAATATCGGATGTCTCCATGATTTCAATCGGTAAAGTCGTAGATGATGTTGTGGGTTTTTTATATCTATTTCGATGATGTTGTCGAATAATTCGGCGTGGATGAGAAGGTTGGTGGTGGATTCCATTTCCTCTACAAATTTGAAATCCACACGAAGATTTCCTCGTTTGTTGACCTAACCGTGGGATCCGTCGGGCGTCAGGTCGAAAGCGAACAGCGTTTAACCGTCTAGAAAATCCGTCGGAATGATGTCCATGCCCCCATTGCCGTACAAACGACCCGTGGCCGAAAACAGTTGAAGGTAACTGCGGAGAGCTAGATGTGATTCGAAGTTGGAGTTGAGCGGCGTGGAAGGATACTGTTTCTCATCGACGTGCAAGATAATTCAGTTTGAAAGATTGAAAACGAAACGGATTCGTCTTGTAGGCGCCGTTGAAAGAGGCCGTGTCCACTAGACAAACCACAATCCTCTTATTCGCCCAGAAATACTTTGTCTCGTTCGAAATCTTAAGTTCTGGCCGGTATGGTGATATTTCGGTTGATGGTGCGTCGGATCTTGTACTTGGCCCGTTCTCTGTTGAGGGTGATAGGGCCGTTGAGCAAATGGGTGTCGATGCACGTCAATTTGCGAACGTAGAGAATGGCGTCCAAGATAATCACACGAAAGTCGGCATCTGTAGTTTTCGTCGTTAAACAAAAAAGAGTACTTACTTCGTTGCAGTTTGAGTCGTACTCCCACACCCGGTAGAAACACGTTGTTTTGATCAAATATGCCAAAGTTATGGGGTCCCATCATCTAGAACACTTTGTTGCTTTTTGTTTTATCGAAACATGTTTTAAGTACTGAGATAAGGATGGTACCGGCAGTCAAATTGTTGAAGTCTATATGTGATGTAGTGTCTTTGAAGTAAAATTGAGACTGTTTCTTTGGCTTCTCTGTCGAAGTTAAGCAAAGTCTGGATCATCGCTCTGTAAGGGTACGTTGGCGTCGAGTAGCTGATGAGTTTGCTCTTGAGGGCCACGTCTAGTTGCAAAAACATCGAATGCAACAACAGATTGACACCTTTTCTTCGACGTCACTGGCGTCGCAATCACTTCCGTCTGCTTTGGTGATTTTCACTTTGACGTAAAGTTGGGTAATGTTGATATCCAGTATTTGCTTCCTATTCCGGGAATGAGGAATTCGATCGGTCCCATGGAGTTTAATCCTTCAAACGGTCGGTATTCGACGTATTTTCTGTCTTCAATCACTATTTGTGTCGAAGGAACACTAAACAGCTCCATTTCTGATTTGGAGCAAGGCATGGAGTGATTATGAACGAGAGCCATGTTTACGGGCGATAACCGAGCGGCTAATGAGGCCAGCATTGGACTGTCGTTCTTCTTATAGCAGTTCCACGTAGTGTATAAGATTCGATTTCTTTTTCAAGGCCAACTTTCGGGCACGGATACTCGAACTGTACCGAAGTGTGCTTGATTGTGGTCGTGTCGGTGGATGTTCTCGGGCGTATTGGGCTAATGTTTCTAAAACATATCAACTGTTTTCTTTTGCCACGATTGGCTTTTCGTTTTGCCGGTCTGCGTCCGGGTCGCAATCGTTTCTTTTTTGGCGGTGAAATACTGCTGCTACGGAGAGGAGAAAACTCACAAATAATAGGCGAGACTGGTAAGATTGCGCTTCCTGGAGTATCGAAAGACCGATGCGGGGATGAACCGAATGATGGTGGTGTGCGCAGAGGTGTAAGAGGAGTCGGGAGTAGAGTCGATAATCGTCTTGGTGTTAACGAACGACGTGAAGGTGGTTGATGAGGTCTCTTCTTCTTCTTCTTTTTATCGTGGATCACCGTCTTCAACGTGTAAAAAGTGTTTACAATTCGTCGCTTCATGCTGAGTAATGCGATGCGGTAGTGTACGACGAAACAGAAGAGGATGCGACTTGTCGACGCACGAGGGAGTTCAGACGTGAATCACTTAAACTAAAAGAATTGCTCTGACGATTGCTACAGTTACTACTAATAGGTGTCGATGGGGTTCTTTTTCTGAATGGTATCCTCAGCCCTTTTCGGCCGCGAGTCGGACGAGATGGTTTCTTCTTCGTATCTTCGTGGTAACGACGGTTCATGTTCGTACCTTACGGTGTATAACCCTTTTCCCACGTCCTCTTTGTCCTCCTATCTGTTGGGACAATGCCTCTTTGGCACGAGTCATGCAGTTTTGTTCGACACGTCGACCTGCTTTTCTCGCTCTGCGAACGGCTGATCGTTCGATGTTTTTTCCGGCCATCACGTCTCCTAGAATACCGGCTCCCGTGGTCAAAGCCTGTTTTACAACTTCTTTACCTAAACTAACGGCTCCTTTCTTGAGGAACGGCATGGCCATCCTAAACAATACCGAAAGCATTCCACCGAAACTGTAGCTTCGTTGATTTCCCGGCCCGATAAACACAAGTAGACGTCCGTCGGCCATGATGTTTGATTTTCTTCGTCTCGAGCGATAATGAAATGTACGACGTTTGAGGCAACATTAGATCTTCCCCTACACGGAACGTTGTTGACGAAAATGCAGCCTGACGATCGATCTCCCTGTTGCAAATGGTATTTTTTGCCCCGGTTTGTCACAGATAACAATGTCGATCGAATCGATGGGATTTCGGTTAACAGGATAATAGGCGATGATCGTTGGTGTCACGTCAACGGCCTGACTCCAAAATTTTGATAACAGCACTCCAAAATGATGTAACAACGGCACTTCTTGATCCCCTACGGTTTAAGGAGTGATGATGTTTGTGTACAGAAACAGGTGTTCGATATTCTCCGTCTTCCAAGGATAATGGGCGGTTATCGCATTCTGTGTAAAAATGCAAGGATCCTCACATCCGAAACTCTGACATAATTTTCCACGGAGCGTTACAACGTGTCCACTATTTGCTCGCATTCTCACATGTCCGTTGTAAGTGGTGTTTTTTTCCAATAACAAAGTGTGATTTAAGCAAGTAATATTTTACAATAAGCGATGCCAAGGTCACTTCTCTCAAGAGCTGCAAGACAATCTTTACCTCATTTGTCGTTTCTGCCGCCCGATAAGAACATTGACTCCTCTCGTTACAGATTTGGTTCCACGAATAAGGGTAACTGAAACTCGCTAAACCGAAAACCCGTCATTATGTTTTCTGAATACACGTTCATGGAGCCATTGCTTGGCAGAGTCACATGAAACAATTTAGCCATGGTAAGGTCTCGAGCGATAATGAAAAATACGACGTCTACGGTAACATTATATCTCTACAAGAGTTGAACGTTGTTGACAAAAATGCAGCCTGACGATCGATCTCCCTGTTGTGAATGGTACTTTTTGCCCCGTTCCATCACAGATAACAATTTGGATCGAATCGACGGGGTTTCGGTTAATGGGATAATAAGAGATGATCGATGGTGTATTTTCTACGGGTTGGCCTCGAACGTTCAATGCCGAAACTCCAAATTGTTCCAACAAGGGTACTCAATAATATCTGTGTAGAAAAATAGGTGCTGGATGTTCTCCAACTTCCATGATTGTTCGCCGCACCGCTATTCATTGGCGACCACGCACATATCGTCACATCCGAAGCTCTGACATATTTTTCCTTTGAGTACTACGACTCGATCAGCCGTAACACGCATCTTCAAAGGTCCGTTATAATCGTTCCCATCAAAGTGCAGCAACTCTCGAGCGTTTGTAGGTAAATACATTCCGTCTCCGATGGTAGTGTTATTCACTTCTCTCAATGGTTCCAACTTGATCTTATGCAATTCCTCTTGGTTTGCGTGTCCCCCAAAAATTCACTCGTTTCAGCACAATCTGGTACCACGATTTAGGGTAGCTGAAACTCGCTAAACCGATTTCCAATGCGCTATCGAGATGTAGGGGTCTTGAAAGAATTTTTCGAAATTCCGTCACTGTATTTTCGGGACACACATTCATGGAGCCATTGCTCGGCAGCGTCACGTAAAACGATTCAGCCATTCTAACATCTAACAGTCAGACAGTCGAATGAAGGTATTGTCAAACGACTTTATAATTTAACAACATCGATGACCAAATTGTTGAATTTGGAAGGGTAACCGTACCATTTTACCAAATATCCTTTTGTTCAGTCTTTACGTTTTAGTGATCAAAGAGTCTTCTTAATTTGATAAAATGCTTGTATTTTCTTTTTAACGATCTTTTGTAATTCCTCTCGAAAAAAGACCACTTCTTATCCTTCGAGATCTTCAACCGCATAATACTTCTTCGATCCATCGCGGCAGATAGCCTTTGCAAAACTCCCGTGTAACCATACTCAAACGAACGACGTCTCCTGTTTGCGAAGTTACATCTTTCTTCTTCTTTGACGATTTACCGTATAAAGCTTTCCTGACCTCCCATTCATTGCGCTTGTGGACATCTTCCGGAGCCCATCCGATGCTTCGATGACGAGCACCGTTGTAGGCGACAAGAACTTTAGGTAATACGTCGACGTATCTGTAAGTGTTGTTTGCTGTGAAGCACCGCCACATTCGAGTTTTGAGCGTACGGTTGAATCTTTCCACTACGCTGGGTTTTTTTCTTTTTCCGTCGAGAAAAATTTTACACCTTGTTCTTTCAAATAGGTCTGTACTTGACAATTATAGAATTCGATTCCTTTGTCTGTCTGCAGCTTTCGCAGTTAAACGCCCTAAATTTTTGAAGAACATTCGGAATGCAGTCAAAAGCAATTCTCCAGATTTGTTTTTGAGAGTTATTGCCGAAGCGAATTTGGACAATAACGTCTATACATGTCAACAACAATTTTGTTCCTTTGTTAAACCGTGCGTAACCACTGAGATCGACGAGATCGGCTTGCCATTGATCGTTGATGCCATTTACGACGACTCTGTTTCTTTCGTACCTATGTCTCGAAGTTTTGTGTAAAGTGTACATGTATTGTCTTTCAAGCCCTGTTCGTACCGCATTCGTTTCAGATCCGGAAACCGTTTTTTGGCCGCGGCGTACACGCTGTTGACTCATGCGAAGCCAGCGGGATGCGACGGATCGTAGTAAATGTCTTGAAGTGTTTCTTCCACCGTCGGTGACATTTTCTTCATTTCGAATCACGCGTCCACCACAACAAGAACTGACACAGTTGATGTTTCTGAATAAATTACGTAAAGTTACCAAAGACGATGATATACCTGCCATGTCGATTTCTGTTCTGCACGTGTCAGTGAAACTCGAACGATGCCTTTTTATGTGTAATGTAACCATCGTGTTGCTCTCTTGTATCGGTCTCTGCAACGATTCATGACAGAAATTCTTGGCATATACATCGGTGTATCTTCTTCTTCTTTTTCTTCCTCTTCTTCTTCTTCTTCTTCTTCTTCTTCTTCTTCTTCTTCTTCTTCTTCTTCTTCTTCTTCTTCTTCTTCTTCTTCTTCTTCTTCTTCTTCTTCTTCTTCTTCTTCTTCTTCTTCTTCTTCTCCTTCTTCTTCTCCTTCTTTTTTCCTCCTCCTCCTCCTCCTCCTCCTCTTATTACTATTACTACTACTCCTCCTACTCCTCCTCGTCCTTCTCCTCTTCTACCTCTTCCTCCTCCTCCTCTTATTACTATTACTACTACTCCTCCTACTCCTCCTCGTCCTTCTCCTCTTCTACCTCTTCCTCCTCCTACTCCTCCTCCTCCACACCAAGTAAAGCTTGTTTCAATGCTTTGTTATCAGGTTGGTATTCGGCATAAAACCAATACACGCGTTCGGGAGGTTGATCGATTAATTGCTCACGACGTTCCAACAGCGTTCTTACCCACCGGGTCTTCCCTCACCCTGTCGGTCCTGCGACGATACAAGTGAAAGGATGTTATATTGTTCCATTGAACGTCTCCATCTCTCGAATGTTACGATTAAACTCGTGTCGTTCCTTATATTATTTAAAACAATGATAAAATATAATTTACATATCTTTTTTTCAGAAAACGATGATAACAAAACATATAATTTCCCTATATTTTTTTCTTCTAGAGAAGTCAACGACGTTAGTTTTAATCGTGGTACATACACGTATCAGCGGCCGAAGAGCACGGTTTGCAAACGAAATCGATTGGACGTTTTAGGGGTAGAATTGATGAAAAGGTAGCCCTGTGGCTCTCGCGTGGCATCGGCATAGGCTTCTCGGACGTACTGCAAGCGACCAGGAAACATCTGGCGAGCTAAATGATTGATAGAAGAAACATCTCGAGGGTTTTCGAAAAATACAAGATAATGAGTGTTGAGACTAAGGGTATGTCCGCCTAAACAAAAACAAGTTTTGTACGAGAAGTACTACGGGTATGTTACGGTGATGACTTCCTTTCGTGAATAGTGCAGTCACGACGGGGTTGAACTCGCTCATCAAATCGTCGACGACAACCAGCTTCCTATAATCTGCATCCAATCGTTTCAGTTCTTCTTCACCGGGTAATCCTTCGATGTATTCGACATGTTTGTTTCAATGCTTCGTAATCGGGTTGATATTCAACATAAAACCAATACACGCGCTCGGGAGGTGGATCGAATAATTGCTCACGACGTTCCAACAGCGTTCTCATCCACCGGGTCTTCCCGCACCTTGTCGGTCCTGCAACTATACAAGGCAAAGGATGATATAATGTTTCATCCAAGGTCTCCATGTCTCGAATGTTACAATTAAACTTGTGTCGTTCCATATATTATCCAAAACAATGATAAAAACATATAATTTACCTACCCTTTTTTGCAGAAAACGATGATGATAAAACATATAATTTCCCTACCTTTTAATTCAGAATACAATAATCTATCTATCTTAATTTTTTTTCTGGTAGTTCGATTTATAGATTGTCACCTTCACAATTGTATTTTATTCTCCCTCAGCTACAGAAAGGAAGATTGTCACCTTGTACTTAGATTGTGAAAGTTACTTTCAAAGTCACCTTTAGACAGTATACGTGGGCATCGTCACCTTCAGACAGTATGCGCGGGTATCGTACCAAATCACCTTCAGACAGAAGTGTGGGCATCGTGCCAAACGATATAAATTGGGGTGAATTCCTAGGATTTCCATCATTCTGTCTTTCAATCTCCAGAAATTAACATCATCACGGCTCAACGCATGGTGGATTTGTTCGATCAAGGCTGGACGTTAGAAACAAGCAACACTCATAGACAAAGTTACTTTTTTAATCATTGCACAGGTGAAAAACGTTGGGAATTGCCGGACGAGTTTGAATCACAAGACTCAATGGATTGGAAAGCACAAATTGATACGGAGGAATGGGATATCGAGAATTGGAATGCACAAATTGACACAGAGGAATGGGATATTGACTCTTAGGAATGTGAACTGGAGGAGATGAGAGGAGGTCTAACCGAAAAACTCAATACGTTTGTGAATCAATTAATTGCTGAAAACATGCCAATTCCTGATGAATAATTGTTGCAATTACCTATCATTCGTGAGTTTTTACCGCTCGTTGATGAACTAGAAATACTTGATCAAGTCGGGGAAGGCGGGTGGTGAGGAGGGGGATAAGGGTATGGATGTCGATCAACAAGGTAGAAAAGCTACCTTCGAGAGTTGCTATTGTATCGTGGATATTAGAAGACCCCATATTCCCAGATACAACTCGGAGGCAAATGATCACGTTGTGCAGTTCGACAGGGAAAGAATTGGTCGACTTGCCAATCAAGAGGAGGACGTCGTCAACGTATGCTGCTTTCGAAGTCTCATCGAACGACTGCAAGAAGGCTTTGCTGCTCAAGATTGTGTGAGTTTTGAGATTCATGCACCCAATCTAGAGTATCCGATATGGGTTGAACTCATGCGTAGAGATAGAGTGAGCGTACAGCGTCTTCTAACCGCCATTTTTCGAGTTTTACAATCAAAGACTACTTTCATGGTCGACGGAGACATTAAAATCAGAGTGATTCACATCGAGATGTCTCAAGGAAGTTGACGTACCAGCATAACAGACTGAACCTTGAAAAAACGCCCAATTATCCGTATCACCAACAAAGATCACCTCTGTCTAGCTCGAGCTCTAGTGACCGCCAAAGCCCGTATCGACAAAGAGAACGATAACTCCGTCAACTAGGAACACATTCGTTACTGTTTTGGTGAGCAAACGAGACTCGCCAGAGAGTTACACGAACGAGCCGCGTTGCCTTAGCTCCTTGTCGATTGGAAGAAATAGAGCGTTTTCAAGCCGTGTTATCCGATTACCAAGTGAATGTCCTTACATCAAACCCACACGACCTGTTTCTATTCAGAGGAGGTTCTTGTGCTAAAAAACTTGACCGAATGGATACATTGTGAAGATTGCGACCGATCCTTCAAGCGTCCGACATGTTTTGCAAATCCCAAGAGGATCCCAAAAAGAAGCAAAGTCACGATCAAACCCAAAACCAAAACAACATTACGCTCGATCTGTCAACGCATCTGTCGTTGTACTACTTGTGGCGTTACCGTCAAAGGCCAACACACATGTGGTCAACTTTAATGCAGAAACTGTGGGATTTTCCAACCGTACGATCATCTTTGTTACATTCCAACGATCAAAGGAAGAGGAGGAGAGCTAATTGTCGACGACGACAAAGAAGCTCATGATATTCTGGAAGACGAGTTGACGAGGAGCCTTCCTCTGAAATACATCTTTTTCGATTTCGAATGCATGCAGGAAGACAAGCTCGACAACGGATGATATTTACACGTGCCAAACTATTATGTAGCACATCGTGTTTGTTTGAACTGTATACAAAACGAAGATATTCATCAAGATTGTGTGTCATGTGGTAAACGACAACAAGTCTTCTCGGGAAGAAACACTCAAAAAGACTTTTGCAGTTTGTTGCTTTCTTCAGAAAACAAAGGGAGCACAGCCATCGCTTACAACATGAAAGGATACGACTGTCATTTTCTTCTCGAGCATATCAATAACATCGGAATGTGCCCCAACGTTGTGATGAACGGAGCCAAGTTGATGAGCATCGACTTGAAAGAAAAAAACAGGAACAAGAAAAAGAAAGATGTCACGACCCTGAGGATAATCGATTCGTGTAACTTCGTTCCGGCTCTTCTCTCTTCTTTTTCCAAGACGTTCGGATTGACGGAAAAGAAGAAGGGTTATTTCCTGTACCATTTCAACACTCAGCTCTACGAAAATTACGTTGTTCCTTAGCCTGCAGTCGAAAACTACGATCCTGATCACATAAAACCTGCTCAACGCAAAGCTTTTCTCTCGTGGTACGAAGAACAGAAGAAAAAGACTTTTGACATGGCTGATGAAATGTACCAGTACTGTTGTAGCGATGTATAACTTCTCCGGCTAGGATGTTTGCCTTTCCGAAAAGAGCTTGTTGAAACTACAGGCGAAGATCCCTTCGAAAAATGCATTACTATTTCCATGGCCTGTATGCGCATGTTTCGACGAAAGTTCTTTCGTACCGATACGATCGCCCTGTTCCTCATTCGGGATACGAGAAGGACATCCAATCCGTTAAAGTCCTTCAATGGTTGAAATGGATCGAGCAACGAGAGGGTCGACAACTGCAACAACCCGATCTCCCGGAGGAGAAAACACATCGGTCCTTACAAAGTAGACGAGTGGGATGAGTCTTCAAAGACATCCTACGAGTTCTACGGCTGCTTGTGGCATGGTTGTTCTACCTGCTACCCGAACAGAGAACACAAACTGCCGAGGGTCAAAACAACCGTCGAAGATGGTTGAAGATGAGAAGTTACCCGTAAACGATACTGGCTGAACAAGTCTTCAAGAAGGCTGGTAACTGGTGGAAATCTGGGAATGCGAGTTCCGAAACAAACTGGAGAGAACCCCGCAGAAGAAAGACCTCGTCGATAACCTGAAAATGAGCGAACCTCTCCAACCCCAAGATGCTTTCTTCGGTGGACGGACCAATACTATCAAGCTTCATGAAGTCATCAAAGAAGATGAACAGATTAAGTACGTCGATGTCTGTTCGCTCTACCCTTCGTCAACAGATATTGTAAGTACCCTACCGGCAATCCGGATATCATCAAAATCCCGAACACCACCGACGTACGTGACTACGAAGGACTGATCAAATGCACCGTTGTGCCTCCTCGTGGTCTGTACCATCCCGTATTCCCGGTCCGATGTCGAGGAAAACTCATGTTTCCGTTATGTGCCACCTGCGCAGAGACTCTGGCCAGAAAGACGATGTAAACATTCCGATGAACAACAAGCGCTTCACGAGACTTGGGTGACCCTGCAAGTTGCAGAAAGCCATACCGATGGGGTACGAGAAGTTACGTATCGATGAGGTGTGGCATTTCAAGGAGACGGTGCAGTATGATCCTGAAACGGGAGAGGCCGGTTTGTTCACGGCTTACATCAATACGTTTATAAAAATGAAACAGGAAGCAAGCGGGTAGCCAGAAGGCTGCGAAACCGAAGAACAGCGTCATCTGTACATCGACGAGTACGAGGCCCGCGAAAAGATCAGACTGGAAAAGGCGAGCGTTGGCTAAACTGATGCTCAACTCATTTTGGGAAAAGTGCGGACAGCGAAGTGCACTTATCAAGACGGAATTTATCAACAGTCTTGAAAAATTATACAAGCTGTTGACGGACAAATCAAAACAAGTGAAATACGTGCAGTTCCACGACGAGTTCACCGCCCGCATCCTATGGGTCGATACGAACGAGTACGTCCAAGTATCGCCCAACACGACCATTTTCAACGCGGCCTATACCACGGCTCACGCCCGTCCCAAACTCTATAGTTACATCGAGCGACTGGGGAAGCGCGTACTCTACTTCGATACGAATTCCGCGATTTACGTCAGCCGACCAGGAACCTACGATCCACCCCTCGGCAACTTTCTCGGCAACATGACAGACGAGCTGGAGAAACCTTACGGTGCCTGGAGCTACATCACCGATTTTGTTTCCGGATGACCAAAGAACTACGCTTACAAAGCATGTTCGACTAAAACATTCGCCGTCGTCGTGGGGGAGTGCAAAATCAGAGACATCACGTTGGACCATAACACTATTCAATTGGTCAACTTCAAAGCGATGATCAACATGGTAAATCACGTAGATCCTGGAATATACGATTAACGCGACCTCCAATCATATCTTTCGACCCTCCCGTACTGTTATGGAAAGAGCGCCACCATTGACACTCATCTGAAAAAATAAGATAAAAGAGGTGGATGTGAGTTGAGTTGATTCATTTAATCATGGATATTCTAAACGAGGAAGAGACATTTCTGTGGGAACGCTTGTGGTGGCGTATGCTTGCAAAAAGTCTACGTGAAAATATCACAGAGTACGGAAATATTACTATCTGAGTGCTGAAACTGAATATAGAGAAAAGCACATGGATCCCGTGTATTGCGCCTGTGTTTCATCTCAAGGAAGGGTCAGAGGGATTGTTAAAGTTTTTACAAAACTTCAATTGTAGATTGTACAGAGATGAAGAAGTACGCGACTTCATGCCAAAACCTTTTCATGCTTGGTTGGAGAGAAACGATGTAGCAATCCGTATCGAATATACGGTCATTGAAAACAGATCTTCAAGCCGCATACGAGCTCACACCGAACTTTTCATGTAGATACAGGAAGAGCTCCACCATTAACATTGTTGCTTTGCTCTGATTGGTCAAAAAGAACACAAAAAGGCAAGCATCGTCGAAGTTCAATTCGCCAGTGCACCACAACTGGTTATCAAAGGCCGTAGACATTGACTTGGTTGTCGATGTTATGTCTGTCCGTACGTTGTACCTGTGTTCTCGTCCGGGTCGTATTAAGCGTTTCGTGATAGCATTTGTACTATCATAACCGAATACGCAGGCGACGACCCCGTCATTGTAATTGTGTGTTCAACTCTCTCTCTCTCTCTCGAAGTTCAATTCATTATTTCATTAGACAGCAACATAGATATTACACCTAACAGTACGTGTTCTGGGTAAAAATGTAAAGCAGCGTCGGAGTATACACAGGCATCAAAGAAACCACGTAATGAGACCGTTATCGTAGTAGCAAAGGCCCCTTCGGAAATCGCTATGGCAGAGATCAGACGTATGGTGCGCGACGACTCTTGCGACCCTGACATATATGGAGAGCCTACCAATGGAGGAAACTTCACATTACCGTTCTACAACGCTTTTAGGTTGTCTCGCCGCAATTATAAACCCTATAGGATGTGACATAGATGAAGGAGGAGAAGTACTTGAACATTTGTTAAAGGAGGCCAACAAAACAGATGGGTATGGAGGAGGATCGTACAAACATTCTGCAGGCCAAAACGGCATCGACTGTCAAGCCGACAGAAGAAGACCTTTTCTTGTTTATAGAGAAAAAGAACCGGCCAAAATTCTTGAAAGCGATAACGGAGATAGCACACGACTTGCTGAAAGCCCAATTGACAGAAGCCGTATTTGTCAAAGACCTAATTGAGAAGGTCGAAGAAAAGAGAAGCAAAGTGAAACAGATTCGACGCCCGCTTATTATAGATCCACTCACGAAAGACATTTTCAAAGAGTTGGTAAGGAGGATGAAGGAAACGGTTAGCAAACACTACGAAGAAGAGAAGGTACTCAATTTACTAAGAGACGTCATCTACGGACGGCTGGAAAGCTACGTTGACCGATTGAACAATCTTGGTTTTAAAGGCAAAGTGATGGATTGTCTGTGGGACTTGATTATTGCGGAGGAATGTTAAAACATTGTATGTGTTTGAAAAAAAATAAAAAAAATGAGGGCAGAATGAGTAAAAAAGCCGTGGCATGACTCCTACGGTACCACTTCGTTGGATGGGGCAGGTACTTTAACCCTCGTTTCGAAAGAGCGCCACTAAATCATTCTAGCTTCTGATTGGTCGAAGGAGAGCATAACAGGGCAACGTCTTACACGTCGACTTTACTTTACTTTCGGATATCGGATAAGACACATCATGCCTCAATACCTAGCAGTATCGACAATCTCATTGGTTACTTTCCCTATGGTTTACAAGGACGATGCTAACACAGCAGGGAGATCCCATCAGAGCTTACTACCGATTCGGTTTGGCGCAAAAAATCGATACAAGAGTACAAAAAACATCTGCCGTCAGAACACTGCAGAGGTACCAGATTCAAAGACCAGGCTACTATTGGAATTTTGCAACTAGTGAGAGCAGCTGGGGAAAAGCACTGAAGTCCAACGCTCGTACGCGGTTCTACACTACGAGAGCTTCGGCATATCGTCAGTTTCTCGACCACTACAAGGTAAAAGCCCTGAAGATGAAAAGATTCATGTGTAAGCCACCTTGGAAAAGAGGAGCGTATATCGCCAACGTGAAGAAGCATCGAGAAATGCTGAGGAGCAAAGGAACCGACTGGCATCGGTGGAGTACGGGAGGAGGACAGTAGCAGATCGATCGCTTGATTAATAAAGAACCCAAAGGCTCCTATAAAAGCTACCACAAATATAAGAAAAAGAATTAAGACATTGTGTTTGTGTTCATTATTGTGTGTTGATTCCCTACTCCTCCAAAAGATTTGACGACCTTCGGTTGTGTGGGAGGAGCCTCAGCAGGTGGCATGGCATCCGAGGAGCCTTTTTAGGTAGTGACCAATCAGGAGTCAGTATGCCACCCAATTTGCATATGCTATGAATATTCATGAGCGCTAATTTATTCATGAATATAGGCTTCTCTTACTACTCCTAACTATCATTATTTTATTTTTCTAGCATGTTTTACTAATAAAAACGGATGATAGATTTTAATGAAATACATCAACTTTGTGGAAGAATGTGTTACTGTCATGTCATACTGAGCCTTTTTTTTATTCGTTTATTGCCATTTTTAAACCCTTTAAAATTTGAATTTCTCCTGGTAGGAATAACATATCAACATGATTTTTGAACTAAATTGTTTCTGAAATATTTCTCTTTCTTATGAAAGGTTACGAAAAAAACAACATTGGAATATTCCTTTAAAGGTGAATTATACCAAGCCCCGTGCATTCCCATACAGCCCAATGATACAAAATATGATCCACATAGAATCGTTCAAATCAGTGCACACACACGTGTACGCATAGACGGGTTCTTTAGTACGCACACTAAAGATTATTCCTGAGATTTTAATCAAGTTAATTTAAATTGCATATATAGTGTTGTTGTGTAGTAATTTTGCACGGTATATTCATTGCACTAACCACATTGTGAGCAACACAGGGAGCAAACAAGCTGAGATGCGTTATTCAATCCTGCAATCAGGTTCAAGGTCGGGGAAGTGTAAGTACAAGAAAGCGTCCTGCTTTTGGTACGATTTTGATTTGAAAGTTCATTTGCTTAAGCCTTGATAGGTTGTTGGTCTAAAAATATTTGACGTTATTGTTAAATAATTGTAAGCCTTCTTTAATACAGTAAGATCGCCCGGCGTTAGCACGAATCTCCATGTCCAAATCACGTTGTGACCCAATCCTCTGGCATTGAACTGTAAACCCAATTTTTTTATTTTTTTTATTATTAATTTTATGTAAACACTGAGGTTCCGGGTTCTAAACAGCTGATTGTTTAAAGTAGACCATTTATTGAAGATAACCCGAAAGTTAAGGGTTGCCCGTGTTTTTTAAGTTTGACAAACATAATCCATGATATGATTTACTATAATGTATGTCGATATCAAATTCCCCTGTGTAATTTATTTTAAGGGGAATCCCATTATCATATTATCCCCAATAACGCCAGCTTTGCCCCCGTGGGTCAAATTCAAAGAGCGGATTTTCAACAATCTCTTTGCAAAATAAAAAAAAGCCTGACGGTAATAATTTCCTGCAATATATGATTAGACCAAGATGAAGTTCCGGGCCGCGGGTAACCCACCCGAATATTTTAGTGAGATAAGTATGATTCACTCAGTAGGCTTTAGGGCCTATACACAGACTTCCTTGGGATCACAACAATTTTAAATTACAGTAGCTCAGTGGCGTAGCCAGGATTACATTTTTAGGTGCTGGGGCAACAATCCTCTTTAGGGTAAAAAACTATAAAAGCATAACTTTCAAATCAACATACTAATTGCGGGTACCGTAGGGGTGTAGAAAGGCAACATCCCCACACAAAAAAAAAAAAAATCCTAGTTACAAATGGGAAAATTTCCCCGGAAAATTGTATTGGTATCAAGTTTCCATCAACAATCAAACTGTCGAACGTTGCTGCTAATCGGGAAATCTCGTTAAAATTAGGAATCTTTTTTGTGGAAATTTCCTTCATTTTGGGTAATTTTCTTCACTCTGCGGTTCACAAACTTTCCAATAATTGTCTCAATTTTTTTCTTCAATTTTATCATTTAAAAAAAAAATGACTTTAATCATTTCCCATTTGTTTTCTTCCCAACTTGCATGAAAGAATCCAAACGGGGTGAAATGCACTCAGGGAAAGGTTTTCTCTGTTTTCCCTCCGCTTCCTACGCCTCTGATCTTCCCCTTAAGTCGAACAGAGTGTCAAATGCAGCACTGCATCCTTTTATGACCAAAGAACACTGAATTGAAATATAATAATTATTTTAAACAGTTAAATGAGGGTTTGACTATACCGGTTTAGAACCAAATTCATATGTTTTTTATATTGTTATGAAGTATGGACACTGATGTTTCCTACCTATAAATAATTCATCATTTTTAATACCACTGGGAATTAAGGGCAAGAATATGAAACTGGGGGCATTGCCCCCTGGCCCATCTGGTTACGCCACTGCAGTAACCCTATTTAATTTACAGTCCTCAAAATATCCGACATTTTTCGTCAAAATATCTTACTTTTTCTTTATACATTTCGGTAACAGACTTGCTTGGATTTACAAATTTGTATGAGACTAAAATCTAGCTTTACCTAGGGGTTGTGGAGGTGTTATCCTCCAGATAACACCCTAAAAAAAAATCGTAAGGCAATTCCAATTTTCACTCTTTTTCGAGCAAAAAAGGGCCGTGTACTATTGAAAAATATTACAGGAAAATTAATATGGCTATGCCTTTATGTTTTTATTTGTTCGCAAAAAGACAAAATACTTTTTAAAATGTTCTGCATAATATCATCAGATCATAGTTGTTTTGTTATATTTATGGCCGTACACCTCAGTTGACCGGACACCGATCTTAGTCGGGCAGAGATATAGAATTTCGGACTTACTGTTTAAATCAGAGATACATCTTAATCATGCCCGAATCATCTAGATATCAGAATAATCATGTGTTCCCGACTCAGTATCACGATGCTGACAACATTATTCTTGGGCACTGCAGCTTAGTCGGGCAGAGATTTAAAATGTCGGATGCACTACTTAGATCAGTGGTACGTGCTCGAATCATCTAGATCTCCACTCGACTCGGCATGATACTGATTGGGCACGTACTAGGCAACTTGCATGACTGGGACGAATATATGAAAGATGCCCGCCCACAAACGTTTAAAATTCAAAGCCCTGATGATAATAGGCTTTTTTGGGGCATCAAAAACTGAAATTTTTCAATAATCTTCCGGGGCTTCGCTCCCTCGACCCTATTAGAACTGTGTCCATAATGTCCATGAACCCAAGAATTGTGTCCAATTTTTTTTTCAATTTTCAGGGAAAATTTATCTTCTGCCTGTTTAGAAATGGTAACCCAAATGATTATCTGAGTAGATGTTAACATGAGAATTTAACAATTGTCTTCTTTTCATCAATTATATTTTCCGAACTTAAGTCGGGGCAAACAAGAAGAAACCTTTGAACCAAGGCTTTACCCATGAATGCCTGCACAATTTTCCCTAAATTTTGAAGATAAATCTCTCCTTTGCTTGTTTAGATATGATAATCCGATTGTGCTTATTAAGTATGATTTAATTTGTCTTCTTCTCATCATTTAGCTTTCCCGGACTTTGTCAGTTTGTGTTGATTTTCAGCCATGTGGGCATCAGGAAATCTTCAGAGCTTCTTATGGATTCGCCCCTGGACCCCATCCAAGGAGCCCTTAAATGGGATTGCTTCCTCTGGATCCTTGCCGTGTTTCGCCACAGGACCCACGTTTTTTCTACATTCTGGAATATTGTGTTAATTTTAAGCCATTTTGGGACACAAAAACAATAAATTCTCCGAGTTTCCGGGAGCTTCGGCCCCTTGACCCTATCAAGGACGCCGCCAGAGGTCATTAAGCGGCCCATTCTTTTTCGCAGTTCCGCGTTTGGTACTTCAGTACTGTGCCTTCATCCAAAATGTCTGGCGATGCCACTAATTGGCGGGGATGGAGGGGAGGCTGTTTGCAATTATTGTATGTGTGATTGTAGACATACGTATATCGTTTATCGGCAGGTGAAAATTTGTGTCGGCCAAATTAGTCTGAACCCCCTCCACCTTCTTGTCGAAGTCTATTTACGCCCCTGCTTTACTCCATATATTCAGTTGTTAACATTTCTTAAAATATACAACACTTGCTTGATTCATCATCGAAAGAAAGAGCTGTCGTCGTTATGTGTGTGAAATCTTTACTTTTGGGGTATTGCAGGATTTTGTATTTCATGCCCGCCATGTCTGCCCATGCCTGTTTACCTCATGGGAATAGCGAGCACGAGAATTTCCCTCCATTTGAATACTGTATTATTTTGTTTTGCTTACGCCTGTGCATAATGGCCACAGAGGCGAATAGGAATCGGGGAAGGGAGGGGGAGGGGGCTGAGGGTAGTTCAGCTTCCCGATTGTAAGCTTTCTTCCCGGTAGGGAGGTAAAAATGAGATAATTAGTAACATATTATTGGATCGTGATAATTGATCAAAATTGAAGGGAAATTGGGTAAAATACCCAGAAATTGTGGTAAAAGTTGGCAATATTTCCCGATAATTGAAGAAAATCTTCCGAAAGGTGAAAAAATGAAAGAAATTTACAGAAAATTGAAGTTTGTTGGAATCTTTATTTACCATGAAACATTTTGGATCCCCTTGCTGTGATCCTTCGGACGCCCCTGCTTATACTAAATCCTTACAGTTCATCAATTCCGAAGTTCATCAACCTTTGTTGCCAGATTTGGCATTCCATGGTATTCCTAACAAAGTTGGTTTTGCATTATAGGCCAAGATTTTAGCTTTTTAAATGGCTGGTTAACAAGCTGATTTTTTCAGGAAGGATAGGTCCAGAATTATGTGTAGAATAACATACTAAACACTTCGGGAGCAACCCAAAAAACTGGGTACTTTAAAATACCTAAAAAATTGGGTACTTTTATGTATTACGTCATTGCATCAGCCTACACATTTGACTAGCCCACACTAAACATTAGAGGTTTCACATTTTTCGCTCCGGATTGTCCAAAATTTCAATGGATATCCTGAAATTTTGAAGACTGATAGTAAATAGATATTCAAAACTTTTTGCCGCTGTTTTTTTAAATTCACTGTCGCAATTTTGAGAAAATGAACAAAACAGACTGCCTATAATCTGTTTTATTAATTTTCTCAAAAAAAGTATATTGGTATATAACCAAGTGACAGTGAGTGCAGTTCACCCTGTATTGTGGTGCCAAAACCAGATGGAAGTTTTAGGTTCTGTACAGATTGCCGTAAAGTTAATACAGTTACCAGAAGGGATTCATTTCCGATACCAAGAATATACAATTGCATAGATAAAATTGGGAGTGCTAAATGTGTGAATAAATTTGATTTGTTAAATGGATACTGGGAAATACTCCTTATAAAAGAGCTCAGAGGGTGTATGCTTTTGCAAGCCCAGATGGTTTGTACCAGTACAAGATGATGCCATTCGGCATGAAAAACGCCCTGGCGACTTTTCAGTACTTTGTTGATAACATCATGTCCAGTTTAGAAGATCGACGTAAGGCGCAGATTCATGACGTTATTATCTACAGTGATAACTGAAACCAACCCTCTATCAATTGCTCCAACGCCAAGGTCAACCGTCGTTCAAAGAGGTCAACAAGATTCACGTCAGGCTATATAATTAGGTTTCAGATTATTGTAAACATTGTAAGAAAAAGATATACAATTTTTTAAGACAAGTTTAAAATTCGAGGCCACCGATCTTGATTTTATCTTTGCCACTCTTCTGTAACTTTTCTTTTCTTGCTCCGTAGCAAAACATATTAAAAAGATACTAAGATCAATATGTCAATCTGCCTACAAAAATCTTTTAAAGATCCATTTAGAAACGAATGTTCAAAACATAATCTGTTATGTTTCATCTCTATTCAAGCTAACAACTTTTACTTAAATATATTTTCACGCGATATACATAAAATAAAAACTGTACATTCAATCGGATTTTACATGTACATCGCTATTAAATAGCATACTTGTCAATTTATGCATTCATTTATTTTCTGTATCTTACACATTTGGTTATACGCGAATTGACTTTGCTGACGAGAAGATAATGAAGTAAATAATTTTCACAAAGTCCACAGCAGCAAAGGTATTTTGATGACAAATATTGTGAGAAAGGCAATAAACATGGAGATGGTGTAGTGCCAAATCAATCAATGGTTTGCTACGCAATATATGGTTACTGGAAGAGAGAGGATTTTAATATTGTTTTCACAACACAAAATTATATTAGGGTACAAAGATCTTCAAGTCGTGTAGAAAATGTTACATAACTGTACCTATAGGTGCAGTACTTGTTGGCGGCACTTCTGTTGTTGCGATTCCTGTATAGGACATGACACAAACCTTGGCTATAAAGATTGGATGAGCTTCATTGCCACCACCAATATTTTTGTTTCAGAATCTAAGTTGGTATATCTTTATTTATATCTTCATTTTCTTAGATAATGGGACGTTAACTCCATCCAGACATAGCAAATATCTCATAATTTCCAAGCCATATAATCATTATTTCTTGATGGCAAAACAAACAACAAAACCAAATATTACAGATTGTTTTGCGCAAAACATCCTTATTTGCTACCTGTAATATTTGATGAAAGTACGATGGATATTCTTCATTAAAGAAAGACCAAAACTATCAGCTCAACACCGTTCATGATATTTCACATGTACAAATTAAGTATCACAGATGTATAAATACACAATCAAGGCCATATGATTCCTACCAAGAAGAGTAGTTACATATATAAAATAACAACTGTACATTCAATAAAATTTTACATGTACATCGCTATTTAATAGCATACTTGTCAATTTGGGCATTATTTTTTCTCCACATGTATCTTACACATTTGGTTACCCGCGAATGGGCCTTCTTGACGATGAGATATTGAAGTAAATAATTTTCACAAAGTCCACAGCAGCAAAGGTTTTTTGATAAAATTGGCACAGAGAAGGAACAAACATGGAGATAGTGTAGTACCAAAAGGACCAATGGTTAGCTACACAATATATGGTTACTTCAATGCCAACACTAAGAGGATAGAAAGAGGATTTTATGATTGTTTTTACACCATAAATGGTATATTTTAACACAAAGATCTTTAAGTTGTGTGGAAAATATTACATACCTGTACCTGTAGGTGCAGCACTTGTTGACGGTACTTCTGTGGTTACAATATCTGTAAAAGACATGAGGACAAACTTTGGTTATGAAGATCGGATGAGCTTCAATGCCAACACCAAGTTTAAAAAAAAATCAGAATCTAACTTGGTATATCTTTATCTATATCTTCATTTTTTTAGATAATGGGACGTTAACTCAATCCAGACATAGCAAATATCTCATTTTTGCGAAGCCACATGATAATTACCTCTTGGTGGCAAAACAAACAACAAAATCAAATATTATAGATTTTTCGAAAAGCATCCCTATTTGCTACCTATAATATTTGATTAAAGCACGAATGGACACTCTTCACTGAAGAAAGACCAAAACTATCGGAACAACACAAGTGATATGGTTCTAGCACCGTTCATAATATATCACATTTACAAAATAAGTATCACATATGTACAAATACACAATCAAGGCCGCGGGCTTCCTACCAAGAAGGGTAGTTACAAGGAAATATAAGATAAGTACTGTACGTCCAATCAAATTTTACATGTACATCGCTATTTCATAGCATACTTGTCAGTTTGTGCATTCAATTATTATGTTTGTATCTTACACATTTGGCTACACGCGAATGGACTTTGTTGACGAGGGGATAATGAATAAATAATTTCCACAAAGTTCACAGCAACAAATGTGTTTTTATGTAAATAGCGCAGAGAAAAGCAACAGACATGGAGATGGTGCACTACTTTGTACTCAAACTAACCAAATATTTCTTAATTTGCAATACTGTATATATAAGTTTGGCAATTGACTGCTACATAAACTTTTTGCTTCCACAGTGAGGTAGTATCTCACTATCCTAAATACAAGTGGAGGTTGGGTTCTTGCTCTTTCTGCAATAATATCAAAGTGTTCTTTTTAGAAGATATTATTATGGACAAAGACGGCATTAACTGTTAATTTAATATCCACTGAAACACACAAAGCAAAACAAAATTATCAAAATCGTTTAATTATTTGCCATTTTACAACTTTTTGAACATTTTTGTGCAAATATGCAAAAGATTGTTGTTACTCTTGGTATATGTGAACAGCACAGTCTCTATTTTCTTATGTATATTCATTGTTTTGAACCCTCTGCCATTTCTTTTTGAAAAAGGGAAGATAATTCTAATGAAGGGGATTACCATACCTCCCAACCAACCTCAAGCTGGATATTTTAAACATTTTCAAGGTATCAAATTAAGTGAAGAAAAGATTTTAAGATATTGTTTTGTTCATACATCACATTTTTCAATATATTACAAAATTTCCTACTTTTGATTACTCATAACTTGAAAACTACATGTGCTATTTTCAAAATTCAAAGATAGATTATTAAACTTAGAATTGAATGTTCTTTTCGCTTTAAAATTGACAAAAACCTATTCCTGTCCATAGACCTTTAATATATCATAAGCATGGAAATGTATATTACCAAACAATTGTGAAAATGTTCAGCTAGTAACATATGTGCCTTACTGTCTGTTCTGTGTTGAAAAGTGTTTTCTCTGCAGTTATTGGAATAAAAAGAATTAAGTTAACTAAAACCTTTTTTCCAATTCTATTCGATAAGAAGGAGTTTTTTTGGTAAATAATTATGCACCACACACACCATTCATTGCTGCATTTGGTAAGTTTCCTTAAAATCTATGTATTTTATATGTGTATACTCGATAGTTTTCCTAGCTCTTCCAGATAAAAAAAAAAAGACGTGGCTTTCCCTTCTGTCAAAACTTCAAATTCTATTGTTATCATTTCATGGATTATAAATTTCCTATTATGAACCCTGCTGCTGTACCAATTAATTTTAGCTGCCGAATTGAACATACATCATTTATGTTTCAGATATGATCGGCATCAGGTCATAATGGTGTGTGTGTTGTCTCTGTGTGTGGGCGTATGTTACAGATTGCTTGTAGACACAATATCCCAAGAAAAATACATTTGATTCATGTCATATCTGATACGGGTTATGGTCTACTTTTATGTCCTATTATTTTGGTAGCAATCTCATGAATTCTAATAAGCAGGCAGACCTGGCAGGGCTTTATGTAAATTCTTGAAATGGTGATAAATGTTTAACTATGTTTTGTTTCATACTTGTAAGATAATGTTGTTACTTATTAAGCACATGCTAATGTTGTCAACAGATTATATTTTATTGATATAATGATGGGCATGGCTTATTAATATATATATGTTATTTAGCGTATTTCATGATATGCAATGACATTTTACAGACCTCCGTGGTGTAATGGTTAGTGCTTTGTCCGCTCACTCGCACGTCCCAGGTTCGAATTCCGGTGAGTCTGCAACCAGTAAGTTCACAACTGGTTATCAAAAGCCGTGGCCGTCTTGATATAATGTCCAGCACTGGATGCTTTCGGGACGTTAAACCTTGCTATGCTATGCTACTTAGTATAAAACTTGCAAATCAACCTGCATGAAATAATGCATTGGAACCACAAAACCTTGTTTTTCTGGCTCTACATTCTTTTGCTAAGCTGTGGCACTTTTTTGCATCCATGCACTTCCTCCCTCGATCCCAGCTTCCTGGCTTTTAGTCCTCGTGTTTCTCTCAGTTTCCCCCTATTTGCTTTTTCTCCTACCTCTGGAATGATCTAAGCTCGCAGGCAAAATTTGACCCTCGCTGTCGTGGTGCCGCTAAGCCCTCATCAAACAAAGAAACAAACAAATAATAATATGTGTCCTACCTGAACTTCTTCCCAAGTAGAGCAATTGTTTCACTCTCTAGTCAAAACCCATGTTCTCCAGTATAAAATTGCTGTTCCATATGAACTTTAATTATACTCTTCTATTAATATTATTGAAAATATCAACTAATATTAATACTTTATTAAAATTAAGAATGCTTCAAGCTTCAACTATTGAGTTTTAGAGACATTTACTGAAGTGTTTTTTTTTTTTACGAATTTGTTTTATTTGCATAGGAAATGGTATTGCAGAGGCAGAAAGGCCTGCGGTCTTCATTGACGGTACATCAATCAATTGTAGAATCACCTAATGTTTTGCTTCAGTGGCGAAATGAAATAAATTGCACAAAATTTAAATCTAATTTCGAGAAAATTGAAGACAACTTCTGAAAATAAAAGAAATTGCACGAAAATTGACGCAGATTTCACGAAAATGAGGGAAATTTCCCCAAAACTCCTTTAAATAGGAAAGAAATTGCACAAAAATTGAAGCAAATTTCCCCAAAATTAAAGATTTCCAGTAAGAAAAAAAAGGCCACGGAAACTGACTGGCTGACTGGACTCGTCAAAATTAATTCATTATTGGGAGAACAAAAATGGTGCTTTCCCCTTCCCAGTAAATTGTTATGGGGCCTTGGCCCCTAGCCCCCGGTTTCTATACGCCCCTACTTGGATACTGCTTGGTTTCAGCGGTGATTATTTCTTGATTATGATGTCCCACAATTGTTTAAAATCAATGCAATTTTCCAAAATGTAATGATCAAAAAATCGAGATTGAGATCAAATTCAAATGTTAAAATCTACTCAGGGAACTGGATAAGCATTTAGGTTACCATTTCTAAACAGGCATAGGGCAGTAGGAGAAATTTTCCCTGAAATTGAGGAAACTCAGGTTCATGGACAAAACCCTGGTCCGAAGATTTCTTGTTTTTGATGCCCCAAATCAACGCAGAGTTCCAACATGTAAATTGTAGGGTCCGGAGGCGAAGCAAAAATAGGGATCCATAAGAAGTCCCGAAGGGCCCATTGGAAGGGGTCGTGGGGCAAATGAACGTCAAGATCCATGGAAATATTCCTTCAACATTCATTGCCAATATTTCTCCTGATTTTAAATCTCAATACAATATTCGATGTCATTTTACTTTTTTTGTGCAGATCAATCCAGGGCCAGAAAAAGGGTCCAAAACAGAAAGAACAAAGGGAAAAAGAAGTATTGAAACATTCGCACTAAAGTACTTGCTTTGGCCAATACTATAACAAACTTCCACAGTAGGTGGATTGTATAGAGAGTCTTAACTCTTTACAGCATTATTCCCATGAATTTGCATAATCTTGTATATGATTGAGGACAATAAATGAAACAAATTTAATTCCTTTATTTTAGTCTCAATCATGTACATGATTATGATAATTCGTGGGAATATTTCTTTTTAGAATAGAGATAGCCATTTTAAAGAAGGAGTAAAGGGGTTATGAACATGTAATGACAGTGTTATTTACTTCAAAATGTGTTCGGAAATGGCCATTTTACTGGGTTTTTATTAAAGCAGCACTTGACTGAAAAGTGAGGGCACTAGCTTTTTGCAAATTTCGAAGTAATTTCATCAGCAACAGATTTATAAACTTCATGCTTCCATAGTCCACAGATGACGTGAGGGCAAAGGTCACTTGAATATTCATATTAACCAAAAAATTGCTATACCGCTGCGTGCTTGATAAACATTTGATTTTTTGGGGATTCCTGAAAATACGCCCTCACTCTTCGGTCCAGTACTTCTTTAATTATTTGTCAATGACCATACCATACCTCTCTATTATCTGATATAATTTCATTGTAATCTGTCACAATTCTTCGAATAAGAGAGGCCTAATTTTCTCCATTTGATTATAACTCTTCATTTTCAGACTGAAAAATAGATAAAAAAGTTTGCATTTGAAGAGTTTGAACTTGTATTTTAACATGAAAACCTCCAGACTGGAAATGCAAATTGTCCTGTCTCCAACAAAGTTGTTGAATGGTGTACACCATCGTTACCATTTGTCTGCCGGTATATCTGCTCATCGTCCACATAAGTTTGCCTTTCAAAGGGATTCCAGATGAATCTGCATTGAGCTTTCAGTCGGAAATTATGTAGATAATTTGATTTGTAACTTTACATGTCAAGTCATGTTTCTTTCTAATGAACGAAACAAAACGTGTCAAAAATGGCAGAAATTCATGAAATTTTGAAGAAATTTCTCCAGAACAAAAGATTGCAGGTAAGGATTATAAAAATTATACCAGAAACTAATACTATCATGTCTTAGGACTTACGTGTTTGATTTTGAAGCAAAAATGTGATCCTGAATTCATCGTAAAATTTAAAAGGGAAAAAAAAAATATAATTTTTTTAGCAATTTTTGAGTTTTACTCTTTTTTGATGTCTTTTTCTAAAAATTATGTAATATAATCTCTATAAAAAGGTTTCATTTTGTGAAAGAAATATCCGAGTATTTTAAAATGGTACCAAGATTTCTCCTATAGGACTGTGGTAAAGTCCCGATTTTATTTTTAGAAAAAGGTGGTTTGAAAACGGCGATACTATCGCCGCGTGGTAGAGTTAGACTTAATCAAATGAAAGTTAAGGAGTTTAAATGTTTTATTATTATGTCAAGTTATCTGGTAGACAGATTAAGAGAGCTGTTGCACAGTAAAGCATGGAGCTATTAACTGTTTCACTTAATAGCTCCATGAGTGAAGAAAGGGACAGCAAGTAGAGATGAGGTAGGAGATGTATTTTCAATCACAGTATATCCGTATATGAGTTGGGTTGGAAGGCGAGTGAAACACTGGTAGGTGAAGGGAGGATGTTTTTAGAAGAAAGGGTGTATTTTTGAGTGGAAGGTGGGTTTTAGAGTAGAAGGTGAGTTGTAGAGTGGATGGTGGGTTTGAGAGTGGACAGTAGGGTGTTTGAGAGTGGACGGTGGGGTTTTGGTAGGCTCTAATTTTTCATGCAGTAAATTTTTATCAAGGATATATGTTAACTTTTTTCTTTAAGCACCAGTCAATGCAGTTTGATAGATGAATGAAAGAATATTTGTAGCCAAATTGTGAATTTACACAATTTACATAAGTAAGCCTAAAAATTCACAGAGAAATACAGAAAAACAATCATTAGATCAATTTGGGAAATTCATATACCTAAATGCTCCCAGTTTCAGGGAAACTGCTGCTGTGGTGCTTCAAACTATATGTTACAATTGGGTCTGGTTGAATAAAATGTGTTCGAGGTGTTCAGGGTTATTTGGTTTTTAAAACATCTCATATATTGTGATTTTCTCAAGTAGGGTGCACAAGTATAATAAAATGTTCCCATACTACAATTCAATATTTGTGGATCACAACCACAACACGTCCTGGTTTTGCAACTTTTGCTGTTCATTGGTACATTTTATTGTCGTCATCATTTATCACCATAAGCCTAGTGGCTTAAAGCACCGCTTTAGATCATTGATTGGATAATGGTAAGTTGTGTTGGGTTGTAGAATGTAATGTTAATGTTATATGTTTAATGTTGTTTGCTAAGTGTAGTATGTTTTAAGTAGCAAATGTAGTTTGTTTGTTGACATATATTGAGTTAGAAATAAAGCTTTTTGACTAAACCCATTGTGAAGTCTTGAAGCTCTATTGTTGTATTTTTTGCATTATATTTACTGTCCAGCATTTACAATAGACTTAATTAGGGAATACGGTTACCGTAAAATGTACGGATTTTTAAATGAAAAAACTGCTACCATGATTTTTACTGGTTTTTTATATATTTTTTACGGTATTTGGAATCTACGATCCAGTATTTACGGTATTTTAAATCTACTGTCCAGCATTTACGGTATTTTAAATCTACGGTCCAACATTTACGGTTTAATTAAATTTTACGATCCAGTATTTACGGTATTTGAAACCTACGGTCCAGCATTTACGGGTTACATCAATTTTACGATCCAGCATTTACGCTCAAACTGAAATTTAAGGTCAGATTTTGGAATACGGTTATCGTTAAATTTACGGAGTTTTTTTAATGGAAAAACTGCTGCCATGACCATGACATTTACCGTGTTTTTATGGTTTTATTACAGTATTACATATGTTATAAATATATATATATATATATATATATATATATATATATATATATATATATATATATATATATATATATATATATATATATATATATATATATATATATATATATATACATATATACATATATATACATATATATATATATATATATATATATATATATATATATATGTATATATAGATATATACATATATATATATATATATATATGTATATATATATATATATATATATATATATATATATATATATATATATATATATGTATATATAAGGCTTTAGGAAACATTTTCAAAATTTAGGAAATCAGGAATTCTGGGGCTATTCCATTTTTTCATGTGCAAAAACGCACTTTAAATATTTTGTATTTTGTACCATGTTTAAATTTCTGAATTTCACCAATTGTTTTTAATAGTTACCCGTAAATCGTCTTTTACATGAAAATTTCACGTTTTATTTAGAATTATATTTTTTTCATGTAAAATTATTGAGTTAAGGAGGTTTTGTTCAAAACTGCGTTTTTGCTATGTATAAAATCTGTATTAGTTCAGAGTCTTGATAACCTAATACGAGTGCACAGGAGAAAGGGATGTACCAGTACAACCTGTCATAGTGGGTTTATTGCTTTGTCAATTTAGATGGTTTAATGTTGAATATTTCGATTTACGATGGATGTATCAATGCATCCCATGTAAAGGGATGTACCAGTACATCCCGTCTGGTGAGCAGATTGCTTTGTCAATTAGGATGGTTTTAACTGAAATATTTTGATTAACGATGGATGTATCAATACATCCCATGTGAAGGGATGTACCAGTACATACC
>JAIGNY010001131.1:0-37095 GCA_020152595.1 Chiridota heheva
TTTCTTCAGAAATTGTTATTAATATGATTATTCCCATGAATTTCATTTGTATGTATCTAATAGATAAAAATGAAGAAACAGATTGGTGAAGAAAAAAAAAAGAAACCATATATATCTTATTCCTAGAAGAAGTTATTGAACTTTGAAGATTTTTCTTGTCTGCATATAAATGATTTTTGTACTAAGACTAAGTCATCATTGAGTCATCCCCGCACTAATCTTTATGTATTTCTTTGTAAATTGATCGCTAATTTTTTCATAATAAAATTTTTTATTACAAGAACAGATTGGAAAACATTATTTCATTCTACACTATTATTAATAATTTTTTAAGAAATACATTAAAAAAATAGTACAGCACTTATCATACTGATTGCTTCGACCAACAATCTCTTCTTCGCCCCCTGGACCTTACCCCTGGGCCCCACAGGGGCCTCTGAACCCCACAGGGGCTTCTAGACCCTACAGGGGCCCCTGGACTCCACAGGGGCCTCTAGACCCCACAGGTACAAACCCACACACGTTGATAATGGGCCGTTCCTTGATAAAACTTTGACGTGCCCAGGTGCTCCCAAAATTTAAAATAAAAACAGTGAAAATCAGCTAAAATACTTGAAAACTAAAAAGAAAAAGGGAATCTGCCATATATTTGCTGTTAGTTTGCAAATTGGGAAAATTTTCGCAATAATCATATTCAAGCACTTATTTTGTACTTCAAAAATATGTTGGACCTAGGCCTATATATGTCTTAACAGATTTGAGACCAAACTATAATTCTGGTTGTCTTTGGGCCAACCAAAAAAACAAAACACGGTGCTCCTGCAGATCTGTTGTATTATAAGATGGTAAAAAAATTGAATAAAATGAAACTTGGGTATGAAAACATTGACCAAACTCAGAGTTTCTTTTATCAATATTAAAACATGAACTATAAGGCTGATAATAATGCATAGAGAACGGTAGGGAAAAGGACAGAAATTAATTGAAATCGAAGTTCCTCACTCACTATGCCCTACATTGGCAATACTGCCGATGCATATGACCTGATGGCTATACGCACCTGCAATACTGCCGATGCATATGACCTGATGGCTATACGCACCTGCAATACTGCCGATGCATATGACCTGATGGCTATACGCACCTGCAATACTGCTGATGCATATGACCTGATGGCTTTACGCACCTGCAATACTGTCGATGCATATGACCTGATGGCTATACGCACCTGCAATACTGCCGATGCATATGACCTAATGGCTATACGCACCTGCAATACTGCCGATGCATATGACCTGATGGATATACGCACCTGCAATACTGCCAATGCATATTACCTGATGGCTATACGAGCCTGCAGTACTGTCATACGCACCTGCAATACTGCCGATGTTTATGACCTGATGGCTGTACGCACCTGCAATACTGCCGATGTTTATGACCTGATGGCGGTACGCACCTGCAATATTGCCGATGTATATACTGATGGCGGTACGCACCTGCAATATTGCCGATGTATATACTGATGGCTATACGCACCTGCAATACTGCCGATGTACATAAACTGATGGCTATACCCACCTGCAATACTGTCGATGCATATGACCTGATGGCTATACGCACCTGCAATACTGCCGATGCATATGACCTGATGGATATACGCACCTGCAATACTGCCGATGCATATGACCTGATAGCTATAGTACACAGTCATATACTATGTACTAGCCGAAGGAGTAACTTTTTTTACGAAGGGGCGGGCTTGTAACTCAACGTTTACATTCAGCATAACGCTAAACTGTAACGTTAGGCCTAAAGTGTAGCACATTTAGTTAGGCCTAATGTTAGCTTAGCTAGACTAAACATGGATTTTTTTTTCTTCCCAATTTTATTTCTGTTATTATCTTTTTATATCTTTTTTTCATTATTCCTGATAATAAATTGAAGAGAATTGAATTTGATGAGTTAGATTGTGTGCAGGCCTAATGTGTTAGTGTTTGATTATATTTGTTAAAATCTATATTGGATGTTTGGGTACATGTTTTTTGTCTCTTTAGTTTGAATTTTATCCAATATGGTAATGAGCAGTGGCATAGCCAGGATTTTCATATTGGGGGGAGGAGGGGGCAGGGAATTGAATTAAACCGACACGATATTTAGTGGTGTAGTTGAGGTGGCACGTTTGGTGTCACAATATGGTAATGAGCAGTGGCATAGCCAGGATTTTCATATTGGGGGGAGGAGGGGGCAGGAAATTGAATTAAACCGACACGATATTTAGTGGTGTAGTTGAGGTGGCACCTTCGGTGTCACAATATGGTAATGAGCAGTGGCATAGCCAGGATTTTCATATTGGGGGAAGGAGGGGGCAGGCAATTGAATTAAACCAACACGATATTTAGTGGTGTAGTTGAGGTGGCACCTTCGGTGTCACAATATGGTAATGAGCAGTGGCATAGCCAGGATTTTCATATTGGGGGAAGGAGGGGGCAGGGAATTGAATTGAATCGTTACGATATTTAGTGGTGTAGTTGAGCTAGGTGGCACCTTTGGTGTCGGCATGTCGGCATGAGATCCAGGGGCCCTCTTAAAAGCCCCTGGTGGGGGTCCAGGGGGAAGTCCCGGTAGGGGTCCAGGGGGCGAAGCCTTGGAAGCTCTCGCAAAATTGACATTTTAAGGGCAAAAATGTATATCACAACGCGTATTAAGAAGGTGATTATACAAGTCAAAATTCATGTCAAAGAGAGCTTTAATAACATCATATACAAAATCATGAAAATGCATGTGAAAATGTTTACGTTTGTACATGGTTAGGTTTATCGTCACTCTTTTAAAAATATGGGTTGTCTAAAAGGTTTTCAATAATTTACTACAAACTTGTGTAAATGTTGCCAAACTTTTAAAATCAGCCTGTTCTGTATCATGTGCACTCCGACACCCACCTCCCCCTCCCCATCTCTCTCTATCCCCTCTCTCTCTGTATCTTAGTTCATGTATTTAAATACAAAATCGCACAAATGTTTAACATATTATTACCAAAAAACCTTTTTCTGAGAAAGTGCCCTTTTTAAATCTAAAAACATAATGTCAAAGCTTGTTGAACCGACGGCACCAATCTGAACCAAAGGATTAAAATCTGGACCAACGGATTAAAATAATGGGGTAGGGGGGGGGGGAATTTCCCCTCCACCATATATTACTGTTAACTGCCATCCCCATTCAATACTTCAAGTATATAGTGACCCCATCAGCCATGTTTCAGATTTCAAATATCTTGGTTCCAAAATGGCATCTGCTACAAGCGACCTAAAAAGACAAAAGGCATTAGCATGGTGCGCTTTCTGGAAACTGGAACATCTGTGGAGTCCCCAGCTATCCATCTTTGCAAGAGTGAAATTATTTTACACTACCTGCGTTACTATCCTCCTCTATGGCTGTAAATCCTGGGTGTTGTTTCAAGACATGGAGTGCAAAATCAATGCCTTTGCTACCTCCTGCTTTATGATTATGCTAAACTTCAAATGGAGAGATCGTGTCTCAAATGTCAGCATGCATATATGACATGACCAACACAGCCTCTTATCCACTGTGTAAGGAATCGTCAACCTATGTTCTTGGGACACATCCTTCGTTTCCCAGAGGAGGAGCCTGCCAGAAGATATGCTCTCTACGTTCCAACTCATGACAAAAGAAGACCGGGACATCCACGCACCTCTTATGTTAACTACATTCAATGTATGTTAGGGTATGATGAAGACATCCAAGCAGAACAGATAGCCACACTTGCCAAAGATCACTGTGTATGGAGGAATCTTGTGGTCGCCTCCTGAGCAGCTGAAGGGTGATGATTACCCTACCCTACTCACAAAAACTTACACCTATAGGCACCCAACTCTCAAATACAACCCTGAAACTACATGAACATGCATCCATACCACAAAAAGAGAATATGTTATGAATTAACAATAATTTTGAATGAAATCCTTTTTAAGGTGATTTCTTAATTGAGATGGGGAGTTAAAATCTTTAGGATTAAAAAGGAGGGAATTCCATACATTGACAGAACGTTTTCTTATATTTTTCAAAGTGGTGCTACTCCAACAAGAGAAAAAAGTAAGAGTCCTGGATTTGCTTGTTTTCGGTAAAAAGGGATTTTAAGTTAGTTGATGAATTACCATAGATGCACTTAAAAGTAAAAGTGGCAATATTTGTGTTGATGACATCACTTAGCTTTAAGAGGTGTGGTGAGCAAAATAGAAGTATGCTTAGGAATTTGATATAAGACAGATGGCTTTCGTTTGTATCAAGAGTAATCTATTACTAGGTAGGACTTACTGGTATCAGACAAAACGATTGAACAATAAGATATATGAGGCAAAATTAAGATCAAACATGTTCCATGTATTTCACACTGACAAGGCAGGGGTATAGGCAGTAGAATTAAGTTGTTCAGAACAATCAGAAAGATTACGTCCAATACAAGTGTTTCCCCTCATATTCAAGCTATTGTTTCTAAATTCTTAACTGTTTTCAAACCTGTAAAAATATAATTTACTTCTCAAAGGCAATTTTTGTATTCTATGTTTAATATGAAGGAGACCAGAATCTGGGAAAAGTCTTTAGAAGTTTAACCACGGGGCAGGAATTCTAATAGTACGAAAAAATCCTGACCAAATCTAAATAAGCGAGAATAAACATTCAAGAGTGATTGACCCATGCTTAATGTTGACTGAGTATGAGGATGAGTAAAAAATTGTATTCGCATTACGAGTATGGACTCGAGTACTACAAGTCTGGTGCTTTGAGAAAATAAATGGGTGTTTACGTCATTCACATCTTTAAGAAATATGCCTCCTCCAAGGGTGATATGTTGCCAGTGAAGTGAAGACTGTAGTTACTTATCAAAGCTTCATTCAGCTCTTCTGGTGACTGAAATTGATGGCTATTTTTCTTCGCTATAAAGAGAACCAAAAACAAATAGCTTATATTAATTTTGGAAACTATGCATTAGAATCTAATTAAGAACCTTTACATGATTAATCCAATTGTCAAGTAAGCTTATACAAAATAGTGAAGAAACTACTTCGCTCCTTACCATACACATACAAATTAAGATACATGTTGATATGTTTATTCATTCTTCCAATTATTCTAGGAAAACTGCTGTACACTGTAATATTTAAATCAGGAGAAAGCAAAAAAAAAAAAACCCTACGCAAAGGGTGAGGCTCACATCATACTGCATTGACTTTCCTTGTCCATTTTTGGACAAAAGAAACAAAGAGGTCTGCATGTTCTTATATCACAAATGTATAAAAACAAGTGCATAAAAAAAATTGCATAATAAAGACCCACTGTTTCCATTGGGTTCATATCGCATCTGCTTTGTTACAATACTGAAATTGTACGGGTTTACCGGCAACCACAACGCCAGTGCAGTTCCGTAAATACAGTTCAGGCTGTGTTTTAACAGTTGTAGCAAGATGTTGCACTTGCAGGTGTGAGTGGGTGCTATGCCATAAATACAGTTCCAGCTGTGTCTTGACAGTAGCAAGATGTTGCATTTGCAGGTGTGAGTGGGTGCCGTACCATAAATACAGTTCCAGCTGTTTGTTTGTTTGATAAGAGTTTAACAGCACCACAACAGCAAGGGTCAAATTGTGCCTGAGAGGTTAGATCATTCCAGAGGTAGGAAGGAGAGAAAACAGGGGGAGATTGAGAGAAATACAAGAACTAAAATCCAGAAAGCTGGGATCGAGAGAGGAGTTTCAGCTGTGTTTTAACAGTAGCAAGATGTTGCACTTGCAGGTGTGAGTGGGTGCTATGCCATAAATACAGTTCCAGCTGTGTCTTGACAGTAGCAAGATGTTGCACTTGCAGGTGTGAGTGGGTGCCGTACCGTAAATACAGTTCCAGCTGTGTTTTAACAGTAGCAAGATGTTGCATTTGCAGGTGTGAGTGGGTGCTATACCATAAATACAGTTCCAGCTGTGTCTTGACAGTAGCAAGATGTTGCACTTGCAGGTATGAGTGGGTGCCGTATTGTAAGTACAGTTCCAGCTGTGTTTTAAGAGTAGTAGCAAGATGTTGTCACACTTGCAGGCATGGGTGTATACATAGGTGGGGTTTGTGAGGTACAAGTGGAAATCCCCTTCTTTTGTCCCTATTTATATATCTTTTGTACAGTAAATCTTTTGGTAAATTTTGTGTACTTCAGGTTGATTTTATGCCCCCTTCCCCCCCCCCCTATCTCATACACATACACTTTTGGTGGATAAATCAGCTTGTGGGTGTGTTTGTGTAGTGGGTGTGCGAGTCTGTTGTATACGCAAATGTGTTGATATCATGTTGAAGAGAAAAGTAATAAGCTATTAACAATATTTGTCTTACTGTAGCGCGCTCAACTGCAAATAGGCTTAGTTCAAGTAGGTATGCTCGCAACAATAAATCGCTTCAGTCCCTGCACATCGCATATCTTACCTTCTTCAACCAACCACTTCGCCATGTAAGACATGGCGTTTCTAGCTTCAAGAGAATGGTTAATGTGTTTATCTCCTATGATGTTTTTCTCATAATGAATTCGTTCAGGATGCCATACTGTCAGCAAAATTGGGTGATTAAAATCTGTGAAGCAAAACAGATTAAAGATTGGAAAGCTAAGACATAGGTGATTGTAATAATGAATAGAGTATGTGCACTAACGTCAAAAACGAACGATCAATGAAATAAACCAATCACCAAGATAGGTGTAGGAACAGGGGGCACGTGCCCCACCACTTTTTTTAAAAAAATGACAAAAATGCCCCTTTTTAAAATGAAAAGTGCTCCTCAATTACTGACCCAATAGTATGAAACTGGAGATTTTTGTCAGTCCACATTTTCCAGTGTGTCCCTATTGAAAAAGTGCCCCTTTCTAACATTAAAGTGACACACTTACCTATCTTTGTTGCTTTTGGCTCACTTCTTCTATCTACAGATTGGGATGGGGTCATATGACTTAAAAAGTGCCCCCTGAGAGGTCGTGCCCCCCCATTTTTTTTAAGCTTCCTACACCCCTGATCACCAGTCAACGAAGCAAACAACGAACGCACGATAAAGTACATTTTTTGCTGGCTTTGTCATCTTTCATATAGAATTTAAAAGAATTTAAAAGCATTTGTTTCAAGCTTCTTTCCATTAGAAAATGTTACTTTTGTTTAAGATCAGTGGCACAACAATCGGGTGGGAAGGGTAGGTAAAACCCACTTGTCCCGAGCATTTAGGGGCCACCAAATTGTAGTTTGCACCGGCGCCTCATAAAGTTCTTGTCAGCCCTTTTTTAATGATACTAACATCCTGATGGCTAGCTACTACATATGAAATGATATTCTAAGAGAGTTACCAACATGTATTTATTTCCACAATCAAAGTATTTCTTTTACAAGTTTTTCTATGATTTCAGTGATTCATCATACAGTCATAAGGCTGTACACAATGTATATTTCTGACCTCTAGTTGTGTACATTTCATTGTATTCCATTATTGTTGCTCAGTCAAATCTCTTTAAGTGATAGATTTCTTTGTTTACTGAGCAACAGAGATATCTATCATGGCTCGATGAATATACATTACGAATATGCCACAATGGTTATCATTTAGAAGGGATAAGCCACAGCATTTGGTATAGAAAGACAGAAAATGTTTTAGGTTCAGTTCATTACTCATTACACTGGTTGATTCAAAGTAGATTAGATCATGGAGCTATTAACTGTGCGTTCGTTATTTGCTTCATTGACTGGTGATCAGGGGTGTAGGAAGCTTCAAAAAGTGTTTGTGTGTGTTGAGGTGAGGGGTGGGGGAGGGGATGACCTGTCAAGGAGCACTTTTTAAGTCATATGACCTCATTTTTATAGCCCCATGATTAGATCTAGCAGTCTTTGAGTAAAAGCAGTATTCGTTCAGCAATCTGAGCATAGCCATAAGGACAGGGCAGTAATTTTAAGCAGTGCAGTTATCATACAGTATAAGTAGTGGGGTGAAAGAAAGTCCAGTAAGACTGAGCAGAAATAAAAGTGTGTAAACTCAGCAGAAATTTGTCATTGTCTTGTCCTTGGTGTCATCAGTATACTGTAGTTGATCAACAATACGGCTTCATGTTACAATATGGTGAGCTATTTTACGGAAAGAGAAACAAACAGAATACCTTCAACAGTAGATACAACGGTTGTACCATTTTCGTGGACATCTGTTGAAATAATTCGAAAGTTGGATGTTAAAGCCTCGCACTTCTGAAAATCCTGGAAAGCGACAAATATGAAGAACGATAACGGTTATGGATGTTATAGGCCTATACCCCTCATTTCGAAGCCTCAGAGTGAAAGGATACATTAAACACTGCTCTGATATCATAGTACTAAGGAATACAAGTTTAATATATTAATGAAACAAATCAATACTAACCTGTAATATGACACTCCAATAATGATTGTGGAAAACAACTTTCTGATTGGTTAAAACCTGAATGATATCTTTCGGTATACTCTGAAAGACCCGACTAGACTTTACTGTGTCTGTAAATTGAAAAAAAGTAGATGCATATTTCTGTCATTATAGCAAGGCACTTTAACATGACTGAGGTAAGGTGGTAAAAGGTATGCTAAAGGTTCAATTCGCATAGAAAGGTATGTTTTGAGATTACGTGGTAAGATATTTTGAGGTCAGGTGATAGGTAGGTTAAGGTCAGGTGGTAACACGGAACTAATAATTTGCTCCATTGAAACCTATGGTGAAAGAGTCAAGTTTAGGGTATTTTTTGTACCAGAACGCGAACGAGTTGGGATGTTTTGTGATATTTTCCAAAAAGGACAATCATATATCTTTAAATGAGGATAGTCTCAATAGGGGGTTAACGAAGGTTTTGGCCCTTTGTTAGGCTGAGGTGAAGAGGTGTTATACACCTTCACCGAATCACTCAAAGTTTGGTATGGGTCCATATGAAACTTTTACTAAAATAAATCTTGTCAAGTTTGGATATGCATAGTCAAGATCTAGCACTTCTTTACAATTCCTGAAATTTGATCACTTCTCAGCTCCCTGTTCCATGAAATGGGACCTCTCGAAAATATTTTTCATTAGCCTTTTCTCTGGTACAGTAATACCTAGTTTTGTACAACCTATAGTAGCACAAACTGCGTCCTTTCTCTTTAAGACTTATATCACAGTCCGGTACTAAATTTCCCCCAACCTTAGTATGACCCAAAATTCCACTGGACCCTTTGGGGCGCAGATAATCCGGTAGCATTTGACTGTTCACATGTAACATATGAAAAATAGACATACATGATATGCTCATATGGTCCATCTAGATTCCCCCTTCTCTTCCAAAACAAAAGTATTCCCTTGAGAAATAATTTCAGGTATTTTATGAGGGATAACTTTAAAGCGTACCTTTGGGAATATAGCTTATAACCAAGAAATTAGCAAATTTGCATGAAATTATGATTGGATTCATTAATTGCACTATTTTATAGCATGAAAACACAGTTTCCCATTAATAAGAGCTTTTTGCCATCTAATAGAGGTATATGAATATATTTAAACAACACAAATCCTAAAAAAACATGCACACCCCCTTCCTTCTTTATAAACTTCAGCAACCAGTATGCTATGCTCCCCAAAACAAGCCAAATTTAGGCTCTCTGCTTCACTGGAACATGAAGGAAAATAATTGTTATCTAAGTTTAATGACCCTTTTAAGTGCAAGTCATGACCTTTGTCAATTGAATGTTGAGTTTGCATGGTAAGGTATGGTCAGCTTGGATGATAAGATATGTTGAGCAGTTGAGGTTAGAATACAAGATCAATGAAAATTTTAAACTTAGGGCAAAAAGAGAACCTATCGTACAGGGATGGATTCTTACCGTAATTGCATGATGGTTTTTTCATGACGTTGTTAATGACCACAGGCGTTCCTATAGGTTGCCATAACGCTAGGGACGCCTGTGGTCTTGACAAGGTCAAACAAGCGTTAGACATGGTTGTACCCATAAGTGAGATCTAATCTGATTGCTTCGCGTAGAATAGAATTTCACAAATCCAATACCTTTAAATTCCACTTTAGGAATTTAAATTTTCCTGACCAGATTTGCGGGTTGGTGTGCTTTTCTTATACGATACTAAGCATGCAGAGTACCTATATGCGTGCACGTACCTGGTTGAATATTTAAAGTACGACTGGCATCGATGAAATCACAATCCTTCAAAACGTCATTTGTTTTGGCGTAAAATGCGTGCCAATACATAAAAGCAGCGCATATCCCCAACACAGGAAAAAAGTTGCCTTCATTGTTTACCTGTTAAATATATGATAGTGAAAATTTTACGGAAAAGGTATTGTTCACGAAAGTCTGGTCAAAATAAAACAATACAAATTAGAACAATAGATCAAAATAAGGTGGGGTGGTGGGAGGGGGGGGGTAGGGTGGGGTGGGGGGGGGGTAAGCTAAATTAACCTGTCTGAGTTAGATGATTCACAGCAAGTTCAATTAATCACCACATAAATTTGCCTAGCAACAAAAAGTGCAAAACCAAGTGGGGGCAAACATCCCACATGGTACAGTACAGCTAGCTAGCGGATTGCGCTTGTAATCAATGCAATTTACTGTACAAAACAAATTTCTGCACACACAGACTGAGTGATGGCAAAATGGTGCACTTACAGCCCACTGCAGGCTTTGTAAATCTGATTGCTGTTACCCAGAACAGTTGGAAAACTGAATTTTGAGTATCTTGTTTGCTCAAAACTCTGCAAAATATCCGGAGAAGTGCCATAATTCACGCTCCCGATCAGGAGATCTTCCAATCAGGAGATTTCTTATCATTATAACCCACAATGCATCTTTCCAAATTCAAATCTCTCTAAAGAAATACATAAAGGTAAAATAGGTTTAAACTAAAGGAAGGAAACATGCGTGCAAAATATTATAATTTTATTGCTGCAACAGAAAGATATAATTATTTTCTTCATTTTCACCAGCATAAACTTGACTTTCACCAGGAAATTTTAAAGTAATCTTTAAAAATTCATTGCAATGGTTTCTGAAAAGCAGATTTTAACATTTTAGTCATTAGCAAAAGCTGAAATTATACAAAGAAAGCTCCAGAAATATAAATTTCAATATCATTTCCAAAGTATGCAACTTTAGAATAACAGAATTTAAAAAGCAAAATAAAAATTAACGGCTGTAAGTTTAAAGTTTAAATTATGGTGGTCTTGATCTCCCAATCGGGAGTCTTGATCGGGAGATCTCCCAATCGGGAGAGATCGGGAGATCTCCCAATCGGGGGATCTCCCAATCGGGAGATCTCCCAATCGGGAGCGTGAACCGGACTGGTAAATGGATCAAAGCATTTTGGCAGGTCTCGCCAACATCTAAATGTCAATGCATTGGTAATGCACAATTGCGAAATTGAGGTTTGTTTTCCCCACCCAGTTACCGCGTTGCTGTGGTTGGCGTGGCCTATTTCGAAACCCGGAAAGGTTATTTTCAGTTCTTACCAACAATCTAACAGAGGGTAGATATTCCTAACCAGCTGTCAGAGGATGTAACTTTCGGCTGGGGCTAATCATGGTATGTTTCACAGGGTTAATACAGGATTGACATTTGTATGTTTGCCTGTTGTGTTTTTTATAATTGCCTCAAGAACATTTTGGTCGGACCTTTTTGGAAAGAAAAAAAAATGTCTTATACCAGTTCATTACAGTGTTTGCTCCGTCATCAATCGTAAAACCATGCAAGCATTCTTAAAACTAGGTTTGCCATAATGCTTACCTTTTTCACATATTCTATGACTTGGGAAACGAGACTCTGATAGATATTAATTTCTATACAGCCAGGTTCACTGCCGGGCAATAGAATTCTGTTTACAAAAAAAAAAAAAAAAAATGAAAAAGAAAAGTGTCGGAATACGCGGATTAGATGTAAGATTTTCTTTCTGATTAATTTCTGGCACAAAAATAATGATGGTGCCAGATTTTTTGAGGAGGGGGAGGGGAGGGGGGGGGGTCAGATTAGTTAATCAAAGGGAAAACATTAAAAGTCATTAGCATGCAACAAACAAATGTTGTATGGTGACAATAGAGGGAGGCACTCCCACTTGCTCTCATTATAGGGCTTCCAATGTATGATGTCCACACAGCTACATTTCCAAGACTATGTTCATTATTCTATTTTCAAAAATATTAAGTATGATAACAGATGTACAAAATATGTTCTTGTAAATGCATGTTATACAATATTTCAAAAGTTAAACACAACAAAATGTTCCCATTAATTCAGAAAAAGCTAACTCATAAATAGTCTGATTTCAGTCGTTTCTACAAAAATAATACTTGAATATCTCCCTAACAGAATAAGATAATGAAGTAGTTCTTCATGGCTTTGTTTCATCAACAAGTCCTCTTTCATATTAGATGAACTTTCTTGACCACTGAAGACTTGTAAGACTGGAGGCTCTGGGGGACAAAGATATGAAAATGATTTGTTCACAAATCTCTTAATTTTTGTGGTGGTATTCTCCATAATATGCACCATCAGTGCACTCACTTTATATCAGAGACCTAGGGCAACATTGTCAGATATCTCCAATATGACTTTACAAAGTATGAGGGTTGAAGAGGGAAGGGGGGGGGGGAGGGTGGAATCAATGCCGAAAATTTCTTCCACGAAGTGAGTGGACAACCTTTTTTCAAGCTCAATTGTATTTTTAACTCTTACCTGAAATAGAGTGACAAAGTTATTATGGGGAAGAAACACTGGTATGAGTTGAGTGATTCCCCCACACCCTCAGGGGCATATCTTGATTTCAAGCGCTGCGGGTGTAATACAAATTTTCCTGGCAGAAATTTGATTTGCTCGGCTTATCTAGGCCTATAAAGGATATAGGCCCTATATGTGTCTACAATAACACAGTATAGAACAATTGGAAACAGACACCCTCCCCCACCAGTGATGTCTTCAGGGCCCTCACAAGATCAAATCAGTAGAAGTACGTATCACTTTAGTAGGTGTTAAATTAGAGGTAGTACGTATCAAATCAGTAGTAGGTGTCAATTCAGTAGTAGTAGGTGTCCAATCAGTAGTAGTACGTATCAATTTAGTAGGTGTTAAATTGGAAGTAGTTCGTATCAAATCAGTAGTAGTATGTATCAAATCAGAAGTAGTAGTAGGTGTCGAATTAGTAGTAGTACGTATCAATTCAGTAGTAGCAGGCTGGAAGGTGTCAATTTAGTACGTGTAAACTCAGATGTAGTACGTATCAATTTAGTACTTGTACATATGAATCTATTACTAGTACGCATGGGTGGAGCCAGAGATGTGGGGCGGGGGAAAGATAGATGGCCGCCCTGAGATTTTTCCGACTATACTTTTTTTTACTATGAGATAATTCTTTAGTCACAGCTTAAGTCAATTTTCTTGTATTTTCGGGACATTTCAAGCAAATTTTTTTGAAATTGCTTTCAATCTTTAGTAAATTTCCTACATTTTGCGGTTTCCTCCCCACCCCTCTATTTTTTGTTAAATTTTCTTCAATTTTCAGTGAATTTTTTTTAATGTTTATTGGGAACTGTCTTTCAATATTAGGCAAAGTCCTTCATTCTCATGCAATTTTCTTCAATTTCCTTTATTTTGAAGTAAATTTCCTTCAATGTTTAGAAAATTTCCTTAATTTGAGTTTTCTTCAATTTTCTGTGAATTTCCTTCAATGTTTGGCAGAAAAAATTTCATAGTGAAGGCAAGTTTTATTCAATTTTCGGTAAATTTTCTTCCATTTTCGCAAAATTCCTTTATTTTTGAGTAATTTGTCTTTCAATTTTATGCAATTTCCTTCATTCTGGTGCAATTTTCTTAAATTTCCTTTATTTTGAGGTTAATTTTCTTCAATGTTGAAAAAATTCCTTAATTTTGGGCATTTTTTTAAATTTTCGTTAAAATTCCTTTAATTTTCGCAAATTTCCTTCATTTGGGGACATTTTTTCTACAATTTTCTGTACATTTTCTACAATTTTTGGGAAATTTCATTCAATAAATAGAATATTTCTTCCATTCTTATGCAATTTTTGAAAATGTGATATATCTCTTTAAATTTTTGGAAAATTATTTTCATTTGGGGGGCAATTTTTTCTCAGATTTTTGGAAAATTATTTTATTTGGGGAAAATTTTTTCAGATTTTATAAAATTTTTTAATGATTTCACCAAAATTTTCTTTAATTTTAGTTCATAATTTGCCATTAAAAAAGAAAACCTTTCAGGGAGTACTTTTCTCTCTGCTCCCCGATTATAAGAATCTGCACACTTGTCCCAATATATTTCATTGACAAAACTGCTCATAAAACACGTTATGTACCTAATGCATGTTTTTGTTTGACTTGCGCCACCCCCCCCCTTCCTCACCCCGTCATATATTTGTCATGATTCAATGATTCTTCGATATGGGCGATTCATACAGATTCGGATTTCATGATTCGATTTGGTCTGAAATCAGGATTTCAAATTTGTTTTTCTAAAGTTGTTATCTGTGCGTTGTTCGAGACAGTGGGTTTGGAATTTATATATGGCAAATTGATACTTTGATGCGAATAGGAATGGAATTAACGATTAAAATTACCTTTCACGATCTTGTTTGGTTTGCTAAACCAGTAAACTAAAATGGTTAGTGGCTCCGATGCATTCTTGATTTTCAAGTGTTATACTAACTGGCATTGCATGTCAGGAAATATGCTAAATAACACATATTCATAAGCCATGCCCACCATGCATACCATAAAGTGAACGTGACAACACTGCAAGTATGATGCAAAGCATGCATACAGTTGCACATTTATAACTGTTTAAACTCAGCCCTACCTACATGACATCACAATTGACATGATAGGTCACATACTAGTATGAACCATAACTCATCTGTGTACAATATATGATATGTGCGATGTGTTTACAAGGTTTTTGGAGCATTTTCACATTAAGGCATGCATATAGAAACTGCCATGTACACAACTAACAAATTAAACATGCAAGTATGATGCAAACAGACATATGGTTGCTATAAATTTAAAACATTTTCAAAACTGTTTATATTGCGCCACCCACCATCCCCACTTGATAATCTAGTGACATCACCACCAAACACAATAGGGCACACAATAATGTACAATGGGTTATTTGTGTACCACAATATGGCCTGGGTCCAATGTACTGTCCTGTGGTCACTGTGTTTACAGATCTTTTGGGCAAAACCATATTTAGCCCTGCCCACTACGATATTCAACAATTCTATACCATGCATATGTATACACCAGCTAACAACATAAATATACCAAGTATGAATCAAAACAGACATGTAGTTGTTAAAATATGAGCATTTGAAGATTTTTAGGTTATATGCCATGTGTACTAATTAATATGCATGACATCACCACCAAAACCAATAGGGCACATATACTGACCATGTGCTATATGTGTACCACATATGACATGAATTCAATTTATCGTTCTTAAGATATCATGTTTACAAGCTTTTTTTAAGCAAATTTATATTACCCCCCCCTCCCCGCCTCCCACACTATGCATGTTAATGAAATTCACAATTCTATTACATGAGCATGTGCACACCAGCTAACATCACAACTAGACCAAATATTAAACTAAACAGATAAGTAGTTGCTAAAATATGACCATTCCAAGATTGTTACATTAAGCCCCGCCTACTTATTAATATGCATGACATCCCCACCAAAAATAATAGGGGATGTCTACAAACCATGGGCTACCTATGTACCACACATGACATAAATCCAGTATATCATTCTTGAGATACCATGTTTACAAGCGCTTTTCAGCAAAATTATATTAGGCCCCACCCACTATGCATGTTAATGAAATTAAACATTTTATACCATGAGCATGTACACACCAGCTAACATCATAACTTGACCATGTGAAACAAAACAGACATGTAATTGTTAAAACATGACCATTTTAGGATTGTTACACTAAGCCCCGCCCACTCATAAATATACATGACATCCCCGGGGCCACCAAAAACCAATAGAGCACATCTAACAATCATGGGCTATTTGTGTTCCACTTGAGATACCGTGTTTACAAGCTCTTTTCAGCAAAATCATATCAAGCCTCACCCATTTGCATAATGATGAATTTTAACGTTTTTAATCCATTTACACATACACACTAGCTAACATCATAATTATACCAAATATGAAACAAAGCGAACAAGGGGTTGTTAAGAAATGAGCATTTCAAGATTTTTACATTAAGCCCCGCCCACTTATTTTAATATGCGTAACATCATCACAAAAACAATAAGGCACATCTGCGGACTATGGCTTACCTATGTACCATATATGACATAAACACAATGTGCCGTTCAGAGAATTTGTGTTTACCACCTACATTTAGCAAAATCACATGCACCCCTCGCCCATTACACATATTTGATGATTCAAAATGTTTACACAATGAGCATGTGGACACTAGCTAACAACATTACTACCAAATACGAAACAAAATGGACTACCAGTTGCTGAAATATGAGAATTTAAGGTTTTCTACATTAAGCCCCACCCACTCATTAATATGCATGACATCATCTCCAAAATTTAAAGAGCACAACCACAGACCATGGGCTATGTGGGTACCTAATATGACATAAATCCAATGTGTTGTTCTGGAGATTTTGTGTTTACAAGCTCTATTTGGCAAAACCACATTAAGCCCAGCCCACTACGCATATTAATGAGATTCAATGTTTTTATACCATGAGCATGTGGACAGTAGCTAACAACACTAGTATACCAAATATGAAACAAAACAGACAAATGGTTGTTGAAATGAGTAATTAAAAAAAAAATCATTAAGCTCCGCCCACTTATTCATATGCATGACATCATCACCAAAAACAATAGGGCACATTTGCGGACCATGGGCTAGTTGTGTACCACATATGTCATGATCTAATGTACCGTTCTTGAGATATCGTGTTTACAATTTAGACGTAGCACACGGGCACACACCCACATACACACACCCACATACAAACGGACATACATACACACGTACGACAACTGCACCGGATAGGTCCCTGATGCTAATAACATCGCAACCAAAAATAATTTTGAACATTCACTTTCAAATTTAGTTGGTTTTTAGGTCAACTTAAGTCACAAAGTATGAAATGTTACCGACATTTTAGTCGAATTGGTGAAAAGTTGTTTTCCCTGGCTTTCAACCTTTTTAGGACTCATTTTCAATGAAACAAGATTGGCCTTTCATGATTTTGTGATGTCAGAAAATAGAAAAACGCACTGATTTTGGATTTGAATTGGATATCATGACTTGAGTTTGGTTCTTTCGTGTTTTCTACCTTCTGACAAACTCGAAAATCAATTGGCCAAAACGTACACGTACCTGTTCATCTCGGTCGTGTCATGTTACCACACAGACATACTCCATACCTGTGTGTACCATTTTTATACACACAATGTAGGGCCATGTGCTTCTCTGAAGGATTGCAATACGCTGATGACATGTGTAAGTATAAGCTATGTACTTACTGACATCATTGCGATTTCTTTCGAGACGATAGCGCCTCTTTAAAGTAAAAAACATTATTTTACCCGTTAATACTTTGGAAAATCCGATCATAATAACTTTGTGGTTGCTCGGGTAAAATTGGTACAACCTGTGCACCTGCTTGCTGTACGAATTTGATGCATGATGCGGGAATGTACCAACAGCCAAAGTCTTTTAAGGAAAGATAGGTGTTCACTTGGAATGGTATTCCTGAAATAAAAAATAAACAAAATGCTTTCAGGAACATTATACAGATGCGTCACCTGAACTTTTAACTAGAAACCAATAGGTTGTGTGGTTCCGATGCCTTACCTTTTTAGAAGCTCTTGTGGTTCAAGTGGGATATTAACGTTATTCTATATACTCTTATTAAATGTCACTCCTTACATTATAATTAACATCTGAGGATATTGAAATCTGCTTAATTTCATTTTGTTAATCAGTTAGAGACCCCATTTAAATTATGAGTCAGAATGTTCCATGGCCTATTCCTCTCCAAACAGAGAAATGTTCAATATTATAGTCATTATTGAAGGAATTTTGTTCGAGGTGACCATGGAAGAAAAGAAGAGAGTCATTATCCATCATGAATTAAAAAGTCATATTTTTATTGCAGGGAAGAGGGGCATTTCATTCTCTTTCAAATGGCTTTATAATAAAGCTTCATCTGTGAATTGGGCTGGGGACATGATTTGATCGTAGAGGGCATAACTTATGATGGAGGGGTGGGGAGGGGGATTAAGAGAAACCAGGATCAAAGAAAACTCTGCACTTTTTGAATATCACCTTAAACGGCGTGTTTGGGTGCAGAGAGAAGGGGTACGTCTATGAAGAGAAAGAGTGAATCATTGATTTATTTAAGAATAAAAATGTCATAGGTCAGATTCAAAGGGAAAATCTAAATATTTTGTTGAAACAATTTTTTGTTCGGAGATGGTATAAACTTTGGCGACCCACCAGGAATTAAACTAGATTGTCAAGCTGTTACCATGACCACTAAGTAGATCACTCAGGTCTCATAATTGCTCAAGCTTATACATGTAGAAAATTAAACAGCTATAGATTATCTGCAAATGATAATCAATCATGAATGAATCATCTGAATGAATGAAAGAATTGCATATAAGAGGCAGTTATCTGTAACTTCAGGAATTTGCAAGGAAGTTTGAATATCATTTTGACAGGTGGAAGGGCATGATAATCATTGAGCGTATTGAAAATGTAATGAATATTCATTGCATCTGACAAGGGATATGGGTGGAGTCATGAAATATAGCTTAATTTCAAGCTGAGCGGGGCTTAATTCCAAGCTGTGTGCGGGCTTAATTTCAAGCTGCGCTGGGCTTAATTCCAAGCTGTGTGGGGCTTAATTCCAAGCTGTGTGCAGGGCTTAATTCCAAGCTCTGTACAGGAGCTTAATTCCAAGCTCGGTGCGGGGGCTTAATTCCAAGTTATGTCAAAGCTTAATTCCAAGCAGCGTGGGGGCTTAATTCTAAGCTGGGGGCTAATTTTCAAGCTGGGCTCTAAATTCCAAGCTGTGTATATGTGTGTGAGAGGGGGAGTGGGGAATTCCAAGCTGAGTAGGGAGGGGGGGCTTTGATCCAAGCTGTGCGGGACTTCATTCCAAGCTTTGCGGGGATTTATTCCAAGATCGGTGTGGGGGCCTCCAGGTTGTCTGGGGGCTTAATTTCAATTAGGAATTGAAATTAGAGGAAGAATTATTGGCTTTATCAACTAATCTATGCAGCGGTTTACAAGTCATCTTTTAAAACAATAGCAACTTTGAGCCCCAGTTAATTGTGTGAATGAATCTTTAATGTCAATTCTCCCTCCCCTAGTTGTGGGAATGAATCTTTGATTGGTAAATGCTATACACTATAAATATCAGAGTTTTTTAGCTGAAGTTTTTACATTAAGTCTTAAAATGAAGATAGATTTATTGGGTATTTTACATCCTCTTCAAATTACATAAAGTAAATCCACCTGTAAAGAACTGATGGATGAGGACCCACCGAGAATTGAACCAAGGACATCTGACTTGTTACTCTCATGATATGACCAGCAAAGTATTCATTTTGTTTAAGCTTTAAGATAATTATACAAAGTCACTATGATGAAGACCAACCCGTGAAACATCCTAAAAACTCAATCTTATTAGTACGTACAAGAATTTGAATTTCAAATCAAAGTAAGCTTTACTATTACTGAATACTTCATACTTAGTTTGATCAATATTAGGGGCTAATTTATTTGTGGTAAACCAGTTGTGAAAAAGATCAAGCTCATTATACAAACTAATTGTTGACGATAAAAAGATTTGTCACCAGAAAAAAGTATATTAGTGTGTGATTTGACCTATGCATGACGACAAAGGTCAAATGAATTCATAAAATAATTAAAAAAATTGGCGGGTGTTAGGAAACTTTTAAGTGGTGTATCAGCTTGCTTGCTCAACCCTTTTTTCCTGGCCCACCGAAGCTAAATGCTTGATTCACCCGGCCCTGTTGTATTTTGAAGCTGACCACTTTTGTGAAAGAACTGAAATATTCTGAAAATTATTATTTATCTTTTGCAATTTTACCATCGTTTTATAAGTTTGACAAACTATCTATAGTTTTATTTTATTCTGAATGTAATTGTAATATGAGCAAATATGCACCCCCTGCTAAGCTTGGGCCATACATGATATATTTTGATTTTTTTTCTCAATGACAATACACAATACATGTACTATTAAATAGCTCAACATGACTATCAAACATCAAAGTATTTTTCATTAAACAGCCACAAAATAGTTAATAAATTTCATTTATATCAAAATTTCTGGCTGTCAGTTATGATAAAACTTTATTAAAACATCAGTATTGTAATAACAATTACCCCAAAATTCTTCCATGAACAAAAACCAACTTGACTCAAACATTTAGGCAAGGACCTTCCCCCACCAGCCTAAGTGGCATTGTCAGAGATATTGGCTTGGGGTTCAGTACTGAAGTGCCAAACATGACACTGCGTACATGACACTGCGTAACACCTGTGCCCGATTAAGGGCCCCTGCATGCAAGGTCTAGGCGCGAAGACTTTGTTGGGTTGGCTTCACAGATTTTTGTTTGTGATGCTCAAAAATGGCTGAAAATCAACACAAAGTTGAATAATTGACTAATGAAAAAATGCAAATTTTAAATTTAATGTTAAAATCTATTCAGATAAGCATTTGGGTTACCATTTCTAAATATACAGGCAGAGCGGAAATTTCCTATGCAAATAAGTTTGTTTGATGAGGGCTTAATGGCACTACAACAACAAGGGTCAAATTATGCCCTGAGAGGTCAGATCATTCTAGAGGTGGAAAGGAAACAGTGGGAGAATGAGAGAAATACAAGAACAAAAAGTCAGAAAGCTGTGATCGAGAGAGGTGCATGGGTGAAAAAAAAGTGGAAGAGAAGAATTAAATATGGTTGTAGAGGCCGGGAAGCATGATGAAGGAAGGAGATCATTTTATCTGGAGGGTTTTTCTGGAAGAACTCAGCAATTGAGTTGTGGGGGAGCGAGGGAAGCTCTGGGAAAGGTTGTACAGGGGGCAAGCAAGGAGAACATGATGGACTGTGAGGGTACAATGGCAATTGTTGCAAAGGGATTGGGGGAGCCAATAAGGAGGTGGGAGTGAGTGATGGGTGTGACCTTTTCTAAGGCGGGTAATGTGGGTGTTGTCGACACGGGATAGGTTGTGAATGGTGGGTTTGATCGGAATAGTGGGCTGGATGATGTGGAGTTTGTTATCAATTTAAGAGTCCCATGAGGTTTGCCAGCGACCACATGCGATTGCCATTAGGCATGAGGTTCGGGTGGAGCTTGTTGAAATGACAGAAGTGCATGCAGACTGTCTTGTCTTTGGAGAATTTAAAACTGTTGTTGTTGCACCAGGCTTGGAGCCAGTTGAGGTTGAGTTGAAGCCTATTTTCGACAAGATGAAAGCTTGGGGAGGAGTTGAAGATGGTGAAATAATCCATGTAGAGGGCATGTTTGCTGTTGGGGCCAAGGTTGTCTGCTATGTCGTTAATGCTCAGGTTGAAGAGAGTGGGAGAGAGGATGCTGCCATTGGGTGACGCCCTCTTCTTGGGGATAGGGGTTGGAAAAGGCATGGCCAATACAAATTTAGAACTGCCTGGGTGAGAGGAAGTTTTGAATAAAGGTGGGGAGGTGGCCTCTGAGGCCTATGGTGTGAAGTTTATGGATAATGCCGTATTTCCAAGTAGTGTCAAAAGCTTTGTCGAGGTCGAAAAAGATGGCAACAACGTGCTCCTTTTTTGCAAAGGATTCCCGTATAGCTGCGTCGAGTGTAATTAACTGGTCCAGGGTATTGCGACAGTTTCGGAAGCCGCTTTGGTGAGGGGAGAGGATTCTATTGATCTCAGGGAACCAGTTTAGTCTCTGGTTAATGAAATCTTCAGACCCAAGGCTTCATCCATGAACTCTTGCACAATTTTTCTCAAATTTCTCAATTTCAGGAGAAATTTTTCCTCTGCCTGTTAAGAAATGATAACCAGTCCATAACCCTTTAATGCTTATCTCAGTCAATTTTAAAACTAGAATTTACAATTGTCTTCTTATCATCACTTAAACTTGTCAAACTTTGTTAGATTGTGTTAATTTTCAGACATTTTGGGGTATCAAAGACACAAAATCTTCAAAGCTTCTGGGGCTTCATGCCTTGGACCCCTTTCAGTGGCGTAGTCAGGATTTTCATATTGGGGGGGGGAGGGGGATTGGAGAATTAAATTGAACTGATAAGATATTTAGTGTGTAGTTGAGTTGACACCAAACTTTAAGCGCAAAGCACTGGACTTGTGGGTGTGGGATCCAGGGACCCGCCTCAGGGGCCCTTGGTGGGGTCCAGGGGTAAAGCCCGGTAGGGGTCCAGGGGGCGAGCCCCCAGAAGCTCTCGCAAAATTGACATTTCAAGGGCAAGAAAGTAGGTCACAATGCATGGTTAGAAGGTGTATTATCTGATGATACAATTCAAAATTCATTTGAAAGAGAGCTATATACAAAACACAAAATCAAAGAGCAAAGCGCTCCACTTGTCAGCATGGGATCCAGGAGGCAAAGCCCCCGGATGCTCTCGCAAAATTGACATTTCAAGGGCAGAAGTATGTCACAACGCATAGTAAGAAGGTATATTATACAAGTCAAAATTCATGTTAAAGAGAGCTATAATACATACACAAAACACAAACTCATGAAACCCATGTGGAAATATGCTTTGTTTACGTTTGTACATGGTTAGGTTTATCGTCACTCTTTGAAAAATATGGGTTGTCTAAAAGAAAGGTTTTTTATAATTTACTAGAAACTTGTGTAAATGTTGTCAATATTTTAAATGAGCCTGTTCTGTATCACATACCCTCCAACACCCACCTCCCCCTCTCTCTCCCCTCTGTCTCTGTCTTATTTCTTCTATTTATATACAAAATCGCACAAATGTTTATATTACCGAAGAACTTTTTTCTGAGAAAGTGCCCTTTTGAAATCTAAAAGCATAATATGCATCTGGAATATCAAAGCTTGTTGAACTGACAGCACCAATCCGAACCAACGGATTAAAATATTGTTGGAGGGGGGGCAATCGCCCCCCCCCCTCCTCTGGCTACGCCACTGACCCCTTCCAAGGAGCCCTCCTGGATTCCTACCCTTGATTCACCCCAGAACCATTCAATTTTGTATTTACAGTTTGGAATTTTGTGTTAATTTTGGGGCATCAAAAACTAGAAATCATCTTCAGACCATGCTTTTCAAGGGTTTTCAGGGAAATTTCCCCTCTGCCTGTTTAGACATGGTCACCAGCAGATCAGGTAACCTAGATTTTAACATGAGAATTTAATTTTTTCAAACTTTGTGTTGATTTTTAGCCATTTTGGGGCAACAAAAACAAGAATTTTTCAGAGCTTGCGGGGGCTTCGCCTCCTGGAAGCCTACCAATGTTTCGCTCTGGATGACGCCAGGGGCCATTAAGCCATGTAATATGATTATATTAGATAAAGCTTTGAGGACAGTTGACAATGAACGAATATGATGCCCCTATGAAAAAGTACCTACCAGATCAAAATTTGTAATCAACCTGCTCCTTCATATGCATGTAAAATATTTTAAGGGATGTATTCTGAATAACAATAACAAGTCATAGAGAAAAACTTGCCTTTCCAATTACCATATTTCAATTTGCTGGTTTTCCAGTAAATGTTAATTCAGGACAACAGTACATGCATGTCTGCAAAAAATGTTGTGACTTCACAAAACAGATAAGATAATGGAGATGAGAGAATAGTTAGTGATTTACCTGCTTATGTTGCAACTTCATCGTGCAACAAAAGTAAGTGAATAAAAACACCAAGAAAGAATCCAAAAATTGTTTACATATTTCTTTCACAGTAGTAATTTGAAGAAAAAAATTCAAATTTTGCCTAAGAATGGTTCACTTTAGCGGAAACTCAAGTTTAGTTTAACTACAAGATAGGAATCTGTGAGACTTAAAGACACGATAATGTACCTTAAAATGTTATGACATTTTCATATGTTCACCACGCTGTTTGTGAAATACAAGAACCAGGGAAAATGCTATTTTTTTTTTTTTACCAAAACAGTTGTTTGGAACAATTCAGATGCAGCTGTAAATGGATTTTTTGTCTTTTATTTTTGAGATTGCAGATTTCAACTTGGGAGTAAAAAGTACACATTCACAAAATGTTATAGCATTATAAAATTAAAATGCTCGGAAAAAAAAGTCTTATCTCAAAAATTAAGGGAATTTGCCCAAAAATTGATGAAAATTTACCGAAAATCAGAGAAAATTGCCCCAAAATGAAGAAAATTAACCAAAAATTACACGAGAATGAATTTTTTTTCTAAAATATGGAAAGTATTTTCCCAAGCATGGAATGGAATTTCCCAATAATTGAAGTAATTTATTGAAAATGCCCCAAATAAAGGAAATTTTCCAATCATTGAAATGGATATCACAAACATTTAAAGAAATTTCCCAAAAATTGAAGAAAATTACAAGAGAATGAAAGAAATTGTAATCCTTTCAAGGTGTTATCCTTTCAAGGAGTACGTTTTCCCCTGCTTATAAGACCCGGAGTACACCCTTGTCCCATTATGTTCCATTAATCATGACAAAACTGCTTATCAAACATGTTATCACATCATTCCTGCCAGGTTTGGTTTGGCTTGGCCCCTCTGATATCTTATCCTGGCTCTATGGGTTGGAACCATTGGCGTAGGCAGGTTTTTTGTTTGGGGGGGGGCTACTCATTGGTATGAATTTTGACCCGTGACAGTATCTAAGCGGAGCGCCACCATGGGTTGGCGCGTAGCGTTCAGAGAAATTTTTCCAATAAATGCTGCCTATAGATTGCCGGAAATGGCACTTCCCAGGCCAAAAATTTGCAAATTTGAGGCTGTTTTTCTTTGATTGTTCACAATTTTGCCAAAATTTTGCTGTACATTTTGCCCAAATTCTTGGTTGCCAAAAAAATTGGAGGAACTGTGCGACCTGCCCCGCCACATACTTGCCGAAGTACAATTTATTCAAACTCTACTGCGTGAGCGATATAGGAGCAGTTTGGTTTGATGCCTCCCGAGTTTTTATGGGGAAGGGGGTGGTACATGTCAAAAGAAGATATTTGTAAAGCAAACAGAAGATCATTGATCACACTTGCACACCTGGCCAATATTTTTGACTCCAGAATATTGAAAAATGAGGGGTTGAGTGAGGTGGCATTGTACTTACTTGTTACTTGAGTCGAAAGGTTGGAAGTAAGATTTGACAATCAAAGTTACCAAATCATAATTTTAGATTCAACCGCCCGCGCTGATGTTATGGCAAATTTGTCGATGACTGATTCCACGTCTGGGCAATGGGCCCTATGAATTCGAATAGAATAAATGCCTCTAGTCGGGCTTCCGTCATTGTTGACCGAATAGCTGTTAAGGGTTCTTTTCATTTTTGAAAAGACTCTCTCGGCCTGTGCAGAAGTCACTGGCAAAGTTGCCAGCAACTGGAGCAACAGTGATATGTTAGGAAACATTTCAGAGCAATGACCCAGGGCTAAGACGGATGAAGATGGTCGGGACTTGACAGGAACATTTTTCCATTTCTTCCTCCATAACATGTATTCGCCCTTAACAATCATGAAAGGATCTCTAATCAAACTTGCATACACCTCAATAGCAGGAGTTAAATCATTCCACTGCCTCTTACCGTCAGCTTGTTTGGCGAATTCCATACAATTTGGTTAAAGGTAGTTAAGTTTCATAATCTGTTGTTGATGTGGTCCAAATCTGTGCTTGAGGTCTCCAATAATGGAGTCTATGGCTGGATAAAAAAGGTGTTGTTGATGTTCCAAATCTGTGCTTAAGGTCTCCAATAACTGAATAATGGAGTCTATGGCTGGATAAAAAAGTTGACTCTGTAATAGCCTTTGGTGGTGTTGTCTGATGTTTGAGCATTTGGTCGGTATGAGCTTCTAGCTGCAATGCGTGGTTTTCGCAGTTCCACCTCTATCACATCTTGTGCGATTGATTCTGCCTTTTGATACAGGTCATGGAACTCCCCTTCACTTCGCAATTCTTTGAGAACAGACTGGAGACGGTTTACAAGGCTAACGCTTGGGATAAATCTCCCCCCCCACTGTTTGTAAGACTCAGGAAACTGGTAGCATCAATCCTGACAGTTTCTCCAAAATGACTGAAGCAACTGCAAATTTCTGAGTTGCACACCAATTTTCAAGGCTTTCTGCTTTGTTTCTGTCGCAAGGTGATGCCCAGCATTTGAATTCGATAAGGCATCTAGTGTATATTTCAAAAGTTGCATAAATGTTACAACTGCTGTGTGTCGTTCCACAGAACGTGTTTCGCACAACGTAATCAGGTGCTTCTTGGTCATGGAAATACCAGAGTTACTTTCTATGAGGCTCTTCAACAGATCCGGTTTTTTTGCACTTGCTCGAAAAGTCGATGAAATTTCTCGCACAACCTTGCGGAAGCACTCAAATTTAGGCAGTGCATGGCGCAATGAAAATAAAAGGCCAATGGAGCTGCCTTTTCATTGTTGCTGAAGCACCAACCCGTTCACTGGCCATGGCTCCTGCCCCATCATAGCCTTGTCCCACACAAAGAGACAGATTCAAATCGAGCTCACAAATCTTTCTTAGCAACGTTTCTCCAATAGCTTTGCCACTCAACTTGGTTTCATTATGCTCAATTTCACCAGGATTATTAGATTTGATGTCAGAAATCAAGTCCAATACCATTACCGTATCCTCATGCAATCTCCAAACTCCAGAATCGCTAGGTGAAACATATCTTATAACAATTGCCAGTTGTTCCCTTTTTGGCGATCCAATGTTTCATCAGCTATGATAGACCAGAACTGTGCTTTTTGATGTTAGCAACAACACTTTCCCTAATCATGTCACCAGCAACGCAAATAGGTTTATTTTGAATCAAGGATGATAGGTAGGTTGCATTAGCATGGGAAGTTTTTATATGGTCCTTCAAAAGTAAATCCCCACTCACGAAGTCAAAACGAAGTAACCCCAAAATTTCCGTCATTTTCTGTTCCCGCCATCCTATTTTTCTGGACTGTGAACATATATAAAAATTGTGTGTTTGCTTCACCCACACCGACGATGACAAATAGCTTTATAAAACTCGTGGAACTAAGCCTATATTAAAGACGATAGAAGAACAACAAATGGTCACTTATGTATACATATCATTAATACATTTACTGGACTGGGCATACATTACCTTCATCCGTGTTTTTCTTTTCCTTTTTAAAAAACCATATGCGAAAAGTGACATTTTCAAAATTCAAATTCAACCGAACTTAATTACGCCTTCAGAGTTTAGACAAATTGATTTCTATTTGTGGAAAATTTTGAGCAAAATAATGGGGCACTTGTAGTACTTTGTTATCGCAAAGCAGTAGCAGAATGGCGCCATCTTCCATCGTCATCGCGTAAGAACAGGCTTGGCAAGTTCACGGCTCTTGACAAATTAAAAATTGCGTCAAAATTTCATTTAAAAATTTGAATTATTTTTTGTTTTGTTTTACAGGGATACAATGAATTTACATTACAGGGAATGCAGGGAGATTCGCAATTCATGTACGCGCATCTGTACGATACATAGGCATATAGGTGTAATTTAATTTTTGTAAATATGGGATTGGGGGGGGCCATGGCCCCCGTGGCCCCCCCTCTGGCTACGCCAGTGGTTGGAACCATCCCTCCAAAAAAGTTCCAACATTTTTCATTACTAAAATAATAACCAGAACCCCCTCCTTGTGATTTTTCTAGATCTGCCCCTGTAAGGGTTACTTCGTCTTCTGTAGAGTCGTATCGCAAACACTGAACCAAATGACTACATAACGTCTATAATCATGGGCAGATGGGTGCCACCAGGATATCGATAGGCTCCCGTTTTGGATATTCGTTCTGCTGCCAGTAGCCGCGGCATACTTGGCACTCATGTTCGCTGTCATCGTGGCCAACATCTTGTTTGCCATTTTAGTTACCATCTTGATGGCCAACTTAGCAGTTTCCTTCATATATAGTACATGAAGAAAATATTATTCAATTCAGTTAGTATAATTTTCTGAACGCTGAATGATCCTTCCATTTTGGCAATATTTTTGGAGTGTCATATGACTGTATTTTATACAGAAGTTGGCAATTTAAAGCGGCAATTTTGGGGTACCATGAAGCACATTTAAGATTTGTTATGTATTTTATTTGACTAAAATAAACTTAACACAAACTTTAATTCTTTGACCCATATATCTATGTAATAGTTCTAAAATACATAGGAGAAAGTTGCTAAAAGGGTAAATAGCCTTCAAGAAACCAATTTTCATTGTTATGTTTGAATACCAATAGGGGCGGCGATACTGACAACAATCTTGGATAAAAAGCATTATCATATTTAAGCAAACTTGTTAGAAAAGGTGTACATAGCTTCCCATTAAATGTTTGATGTGATTTGACTGATGATTTCACTGCATATTTTGATGTTATCAGGAATGTTTGAAATTGTTTCCATTTTGGCAGCCTTTTGGACATCATTTTGGTTTTCAAATGGTAAAGCTACCATTTATGAAAGTCTATCATGCAAAAATCATTTTCCTTTGGGTACTACATTAAAGGTAAAATAGTGCCAATTTTCCCCCCAAAATGGTACCAAGCCACCTATCTAGCTCATGGACTAAATGTGAAGTTATCAGTGTCACCCACAAAAGCCATTCTCATAAATATTTCGAAGGAAACAACCCTTTTGACCGTACCACATCCTTAAAAGAGACATAACGTTTGATACAATAATTATTTCATATGACAAAGGATGAAAATCTTAACCAACTGCCAAAAACAGCAAGTCAAAATCTTATTCCTATCTGAAGTTATTCATGTTTGAAATCTACACATGGGGGCTGCCATTTTGTTCAATTCTGTATTGAAATATTGTGCATGATGACATAATTTCCCCAATAGGGACATAAATAAGGATTATAATGTTTTTCTTTATAAATGTGATTAAAGTTTTTATTCCAAAAAGTGACACAAAGTTTTAACAGCATGTTTTGATAATGTAATGTGTACAGGGGTTATGAATCTTGGTCAGAAATTGTTATTTTCAATTCTATCATATGAAATAAGGATTATGTCAGACTTTATGACTCCTTAAAACACCTATGGCAAAACTTTGGAACCCTCACATTGCTATGATGACAACAACTTTCAACATGATTACATGAGTATATGCTTCGGGACCCTTTTACATTGTCTAATAGAAAACGTCCAAAAGAGAGAGTCATTCGTTTCTGCTATAATACTTACATGTATGACTATAGGGATAAAGTATCATCGACCTACAAACTTTACTCTACCTTCAAGCCAATGGTTTATAAGATTATCCACAATATTGTTGAAATTCAAGTTATTCGCTATTTAATTCACACGGTGTGAATATATGCACCTATAGACACCCCAGTGGAAACATGATATTAACCCCAAGAGAAACAGTATGCACCCATGACTAACATTTTAAATATTCATTTTTTTCCTTTTTTTATTTAAATTTAACAGCCTGAAACAACCTCTGTTGCTAATGTTGCCAGGCGTACTGCCATATAGCAACTTCAAAAGACAAAGATTAGTTCAAAGATTAGTTACATAAACTAATATTATCTTTTTCTCTGACTACTACCTTGCACCACAACTCCCTGCTTGCACGAAGGTGTTTAATTATACCATTCTGGCTGTCTAGGTGGTTCTTCGAACACTAGTACTTAAAGTTAAAACAATACTCGGAAAAAATAAATAAAACATATTAATGGCCATATTGAACCACCATAGAATTAGGGAGACTGGTCCGGCCGGTGCATACATTGGCATGCTACTGGGTACATCAGTACAAGACAACACATGGCATGACTGAGAGCAGCCGGATAAAATACCAGTATACACGTCCAGGGTTCTAGCTAGACAACTTTGAGTGCCGGGCTCCAGTGACAATCCAGGGTGACCTCCTAGACCCCTCCAAAAAGGATCTGTTCAAATTTAGTCAACTTCTATTGACAAATTGTCAACGAAAAAGATTGTTTTCTTCTCTTTTATTGAACTGCTAGAAGGATTTACCAAATATTTTTTATGTACAATGAGACTAGAAAATATAATGGATACTCAAATGTCAAAGTGCTCCCCTTCTCCCTCCCTTCCTCCTCCTCCAAAAAAAAAAGTAAAAACATATGCCGGAAACTCTTCTCTCAATTCCCATTGTTATCTATTTTGCCCAAACTTTTTACCGCTTTTATTTTTGTCCCAGTATCATTCGACGAAAGCCATACATTATTACAATTATTTCAAGTTAACTAGCGGCACATGTTCCTATGAACTATGCAACAAGTTTTGTCAATATCAAATCCCCCACAAATCAAAAGAATATCAATCAGTCCGTTGTAATGTTAGGTGCATATGGGGTTTATAACAAATGTGATTCGTTACTTACATTTGGACCGGTCTCACCTTGGGCCTTTGGGGGTGTAATATTTACTATGTTAAAGTTTGTTTGTATGGTAAGTGATGGACTTGGCAAGCTGCCAGCAGGGATTCACAAAAATGATTCTCCTGACAACACAACGGATGAGATGACTTTGTAACGTGCAATTTCTATGACCTTGCAATTGTCTAGGTGAAATTTCAATTGCCATTTAGAATTAGACCAGTTTGCCAAAGAGTCCAGGTTAGCTTGCAAGATATTATGGTCTTGAGTTGACCTCATTGACCTATAAATATATCTTAGTGCCATCTGCAAAAAGGTAAATTGAAGAACTCACTGTGGAATACCACTAGTCACTGAATTAGAAGTACAACGATTTATTAAAACACGCTGTGGCCTATTTGTAAGAAAGGATCTGATCCAGCTACTGTATATAATGGATCCACATGGCAATACCATATAACTTTAATTTATGAAGCAGATGTTTATGTGGCACCTTGTCAAAAGCTTTCATAAAATCGAGATATACAATGGTAACCTTCTCATTATTTTCCCATGCTAGGGACAGACCATCTAAAACCTTTAATAATAGTAGAGAAGTAGATCTCCCTTTCATAAAACCAAACTGTTGAGGACTAATTAGATTGTTGTTATGAAGATCTTCCATCAAATGGTCTCAGTACAACACTTATTAGGCTCACAGGGCAATAATTAGATACTAAAGATCTGTTGCCCTTCTTAAAAATAGGTGAGATATTTGCCACCTTCTAATCATCTGGAACTGTCATATTTTAGAATGTTCCACTAAACTGCAAGTTGATTTTGTTGTTGACAACATTTTTTTTGTTCATATGATTCTGTTAAAGTTTTGGTAAAACAAACTGAGTGCGAAAACAAATAAAACATCAGGAAATATTTAGATTATATAATTGTGCTTAATAAGTATTATTTTATTTTGTTTCCTCAAATAATCTAAAACAAATTACCCCTGCTAAAATGTTATAGCCCGATGGCAGTGTTTTGAACTTTGACCGTACTTTGGAGAGCTCATCAGATGATTTTTCATTGTTTTATGGAAAGAAAAGTAGTCCAAAAGTAAATAAAATCAAGTAAAAACAGTTTTTAAAGACTAGATGGGTTTCAAACATTGATTCTAATTTATTGTAGGCGGAAAAAAAACTTGTAAAATGGTATTGTTCCATAAAGATCTTAAAACTGAGATTTTCCTATACTTTTAACACCTTGCTTAAAACAGTACAGGAGGTTATAGGATTTTGTAGTACCTTTGGATGGCCAGCCATCACCAACGGCAGTCATACTTACAAGGGATGGCATCTGTCCGACGGTAATATGGCTCAGTACGGCAAAGCATAAAAAGCAGTAACACCACCACAACAGAAAAAAAAGTCAAACTCGTCTAGACTAGAACTAACGTTAGAGATCAACATAATTAACTTAAGCTACCACAGTACCACTTTGACTGGGCCTCCATGGATGATTATCGTTAGTGACGGGTGGATCAACCAGGGACTCGGTTCAACTTCAAGCCGCACCGACATGATCATGCTATCAACCATAACCAGTTAAAGTTAGCGTTATATTTGAATTCAAGTTTTTACCAGCTAAAGAGCCATCCTTTTGTAAGAGCGCCATCTACAAGGATACCAACAAGACAATTTTAGAGGATTTTTCTTTCTTTCCTGTTTTACATTTTGTAATCGTCACATAGAAGTGTTTTGTGGATGGCGGTTGTTGCAATGTAATTACACTCACGAGGTGAAAGCCCACCAACTCCCAAATAAAAAAGTAGTGGACTCATTTATGGGAGATCGTACCTGGACCCTCAAAATCGGGACACTAAACACGCAAAAGTCGTGAAAATTGTTCCTATCATAAGGTTATATCATAATTCATGGCCCTTGGGCTTAGTGAAGGTTTTGTGCCAGATTTCTGACATATGGGAGCAAAAGCCCAACTACCCCTTAATCCTGTGGAATAAGTCTCATTTCCGGGAGATCAAATTTGGAGATCGCAAATAGCCCAAAGTGGGTAAAATTATTGCTAGCATAAAGTTATATTATGGTCCATAGCCCTTGGGCCCGGTGAAGGTTTTATGCCAGTCTTCTGACATATGAGAGGAAAAGCCCAACTACCCCAACACCCTGTGGTATACATCTTATTTCTCAAAAATGGGCCCAAATTTACCAAAAGTCGGGAAATTTCTATTATATAGTTATCACATCATCCATGGCCCTTGGGACCAGTGGAGGTTTTGTGCCAGACTCCTGACATATGAGGGAAACAGCCCAACTACCCCTTAATCCTATGGTATAGGTCTTATTTTTGGGAAATCGTATCTGGGTCCTCAAGAATGGGCCCAAATTGACCAAAAGTCTGGAAAATTATTGCTATCATAAAACTATATCATGGTCCATGACCGTCCGACTTTTAGCCATTTTGGGCCCATTTGTGAAGGCCCAGATACAACCTCTCAGAAATGAGACCTATACCACAGGATAAAGGGATAGGTGTTATTTTGCCCCCATATGTCAGAAGTCTGGCACAAAACCATCAGTGGGCTTAAGGGCTATGGACCATGATATATGTTTATACTAGCAATAATTTTCACCACTTTTGACCATTTAGGACCCCGCTTTTAAGGGTCCAGATATAATCTCACAGAAATGAAACATATACCACAGGAGTAAGGGGTAGGTTGTCGTTTACCCCCATATATCAAAGGTCTGGTACAAAACTTTCACTGGGCCCAACGGCCATGGACCATGTGATATCAATATTATAGCAATTTTGCAACTTTTGGTCAATTTTGGCCTCATTTTCGAGGGTCCAGATACAATCTCCCAGAAATGAGACATATACCACAGCATTAAGGGGTAGTTGGGCTTTTGCTCCCATAGGTCAGACGTCTGGCACAAAACCTTCACTGGGCCCAAGGACCATGTGATTACCATATTATAACATTTTCCCGACTTTTGGTGAATTTGGGCCTATTTTAAGGACCCAGATACGATCTCCCAGAAATGAGACCTTATACCATAGGGTTTAGGGCTAGGTGGGCTTTTGCCCCCATATGTCAGAAGTCTGAAATAAAACCTTAACTAGGCCCAAGGGTCATGGACCATGATATAGCTCTAGGATAGCAATAATTTCCCCCAGCTTTGTCCATGTTGGGCCCATTTTTGAGGGCCCAGATACAATCTCCCATAAATGAGACCTATACCACAGGATTAAGGGTAGTTGGGCTTTTGCCCCCAGATGTCAGAATTAAGTCTGGCACAAAATCTTCACTGGGTCCAACGGCTATGGACCATGATATAACTTTATGATAACAATAATATTCATGACTTTTGGCTGTTTAGGGCCCCAATTTTGAGGGTCCAGGTACGATCTCTTATGAATAAGTCCATTACTTTTTTGGTTTGGTAGTTGGTGAGCTTTCACCTTGAAGTGTAATTACATTGCAACAACCGCCACCCACAAAACACTTTTATGTGACGCTTACAAAATGTAAAACAAGGAAGGGAAAAAAAAAACTGATTTCGCTCCGTTGGTGGCCCAAATCCTCTCCAACCAGCCAACTGTCTTGTTGTATCCCTGTTGGTATCCCTGTTGGTATCCCTGTTGGTATCCCTGTTGGTATCCCTGTTGGTATCCCTGTTGGTATCCCTGTTGGTATCCCTGTTGGTATCCCTGTTGGTATCCCTGTTGGTATCCCTGTTGGTATCCCTGTTGGTATCCCCTGTTGGTATCCCTGTTGGTATCCCTGTTGGTATCCCTGTTGGTATCCCTGTTGGTATCCCTGTTGGTATCCCTGTTGGTATCCCTGTTGGTATCCCTGTTGGTATCCCTGTTGGTATCCCTGTTGGTATCCCTGTTGGTATCCCTGTTGGTATCCCTGTTGGTATCCCTGTTGGTATCCCTGTTGGTATCCCTGTTGGTATCCCTGTTGGTATCCCTGTTGGTATCCCTGTTGGTATCCCTGTTGGTATCCCTGTTGGTATCCCTGTTGGTATCCCTGTTGGTATCCCTGTTGGTATCCCTGTTGGTATCCCTGTTGGTATCCCTGTTGGTATCCCTGTTGGTATCCCTGTTGGTATCCCTGTTGGTATCCCTGTTGGTATCCCTGTTGGTATCCCTGTTGGTATCCCTGTTGGTATCCCCCCTGTTGGTATCCCTGTTGGTATCCCTGTTGGTATCCCTGTTGGTATCCCTGTTGGTATCCCTGTTGGTATCCCTGTTGGTATCCCTGTTGGTATCCCTGTTGGTATCCCTGTTGGTATCCCTGTTGGTATCCCTGTTGGTATCCCCTGTTGGTATCCCTATCCCTGTTGGTATCCCTGTTGGTATCCCTGTTGGTATCCCTGTTGGTATCCCTGTTGGTATCCCTGTTGGTATCCCTGTTGGTATCCCTGTTGGTATCCCTGTTGGTATCCCTGTTGGTATCCCTGTTGGTATCCCTGTTGGTATCCCTGTTGGTATCCCTGTTGGTATCCCTGTTGGTATCCCTGTTGGTATCCCTGTTGGTATCCCTGTTGGTATCCCTGTTGGTTATCCCTGTTGGTATCCCTGTTGGTATCCCTGTTGGTATCCCTGTTGGTATCCCTGTTGGTATCCCTGTTGGTATCCCTGTTGGTATCCCCCTGTTGGTATCCCTGTTGGTATCCCTGTTGGTATCCCTGTTGGTATCCCTGTTGGTATCCCTGTTGGTATCCCTGTTGGTATCCCTGTTGGTATCCCTGTTGGTATCCCTGTTGGTATCCCTGTTGGTATCCCTGTTGGTATCCCTGTTGGTATCCCTTGGTATCCCTGTTGGTATCCCTGTTGTATCCCTGTTGGTATCCCTGTTGGTATCCCTGTTGGTATCCCTGTTGGTATCCCTGTTGGTATCCCTGTTGGTATCCCTGTTTATCCCCTGTTGGTATCCCTGTTGGTATCCCTGTTGGTATTGTTGGTATCCCTGTTGGTATCCCTGTTGGTATCCCTGTTGGTATCCCTGTTGGTATCCCTGTTGGTATCCCTGTTGGTATCCCTGTTGGTATCCCTGTTGGTATCCCTGTTGGTATCCCTGTTGGTATCCCTGTTGGTATCCCTGTTGGTATCCCTGTTGGTATCCCTGTTGGTATCCCTGTTGGTATCCCTGTTGGTATCCCTGTTGTTGTTGGTATCCCTGTTGGTATCCCTGTTGGTATCCCTGTTGGTATCCCTGTTGGTATCCCTGTTGGTATCCCTGTTGGTATCCCTGTTGGTATCCCCCCTGTTGGTATCCCTGTTGGTATCCCTGTTGGTATCCCTGTTGGTATCCCTGTTGGTATCCCTGTTGGTATCCCTGTTGGTATCCCTGTTGGTATCCCTGTTGGTATCCCTGTTGGTATCCCTGTTGGTATCCCTGTTGGTATCCCTGTTGGTATCCCTGTTGGTATCCCTGTTGGTATCCCTGTTGGTATCCCTGTTGGTATCCCTGTTGGTATCCCTGTTGGTATCCCTGTTGGTATCCCTGTTGGTATCCCTGTTGGTATCCCTGTTGGTATCCCTGTTGGTATCCCTGTTGGTATCCCTGTTGGTATCCCTGTTGGTATCCCTGTTGGTATCCCTGTTGGTATCCCTGTTGGTATCCCTGTTGGTATCCCTGTTGGTATCCCTGTTGGTATCCCCTGTTGGTATCCCTGTTGGTATCCCTGTTGGTATCCCTGTTGGTATCCCTGTTGTTGGTATCCCTGTTGGTCCCTGTTGGTATCCCTGTTGGTATCCCTGTTGGTATCCCTGTTGGTATCCCTGTTGGTATCCCTGTTGGTATCCCTGTTGGTATCCCTGTTGGTATCCCTGTTGGTATCCCTGTTGGTATCCCTGTTGGTATCCCTGTTGGTATCCCTGTTGGTATCCCTGTTGGTATCCCTGTTGGTATCCCTGTTGGTATCCCTGTTGGTATCCCTGTTGGTATCCCTGTTGGTATCCCTGTTGGTATCCCTGTTGGTATCCCTGTTGGTATCCCTGTTGGTATCCCTGTTGGTATCCCTGTTGGTATCCCTGTTGGTATCCCTGTTGGTATCCCTGTTGGTATCCCTGTTGGTATCCCTGTTGGTATCCCTGTTGGTATCCCTGTTGGTATCCCTGTTGGTATCCCTGTTGGTATCCCTGTTGGTATCCCTGCTGGTATCCCTGCTGGTATCCCTGCTGGTATCCCTGTTGGTATCCCTGCTGGGTGGTATCCCTGTTGGTATCCCTGTTTGGTATCCCTGCTGGTATCCCTGCTGGTATCCCTGCTGGTATCCCTGTTGGTATCCCTGCTGGTATCCCTGCTGGTATCCCTGCTGGTATCCCTGCTGGTATCCCTGCTGGTATCCCTGCTGGTATCCCTGCTGGTATCCCTGCTGGTATCCCTGCTGGTAT
>JAIGNY010001132.1:0-36085 GCA_020152595.1 Chiridota heheva
AAAGTCACAAAATTTGCCATGTAAATGACTGTTTTGAGGCTTTCATTTCTAAGGATATGTTCTTAGATTTGCTTGTAGCTTGGTACATTGATGCATTTTGAACTTCTGACATAGAAAAAGGTATAAAAGGTACAAATTGTACCATTTTGTGGAAGTGATGACTAACCCTAGCATTGTATGATTCATTGGATCTATCAAAATAGCTCAATTTGCATACATTTTAAACTTTTTAATTGAAGATTTTTCAATCAATGACCTTTTTCGACTAAAATAAATCAAACATAAACAATTTCAGTTTTCAAGCTTGGTAAATCTAAAGTTCTTGGTTTCTTCTCATAAAAAGCTTAGAAAACAGATGTTCATTTTGCAATAAGCTTCAAAAGTCACAATATTTGCCATGTAAATGACTGTTTTCAAGCTTTCATTTCCAAGATATGTTCTTAGATTTTCTTGTAGTTTAGTACATTGATACATTTTGGATTTGTGACTTAGAAAAAGGTATATCAAGCAAAAATTGCACCTTTTTAGGGAAGTACGGCCTAACCCTAGGCCATGATTCATTGGATCTATCAAAATAGCTCAATTTGCATACATTTTAAACTTTTTTATTTAAGACTTTTTTATTAATAACCTATTATCATTGTAAGTTAGATAGAACATAAACAATTTCTTTTTGATGATGATAAACTAAAATATCTTCCTTTCTTTTTCTTGAAAAAAACAAAAACAGACGTTTATTTTGCGATGAGCTATGCAAAAGTCACAAAATTTGCCATGTAAATGACTGTTTTGAGGCTCTCATTTCTAGGATATTGCTTAGATTTGATTGTAACTTGGTACATTGATGCATGTTGGACTTATGACATAAAAAAAGGTATAACAAGCAAAAATTGCACCTTTTTGGGGAAGTGCCGCCTAACCCTAGCATTGTATGGGACATTGGATATGTCAAAATAGCACAATTAGCAAAGATTTGAAACTTTTCAATTGAGATATTTCAATCAATGACCTTTTTTTTATTTTAAATAAATCAAACATAAACAATTTAAGTTTTCAAGCTTGATAAATTAAAAGTTCTTGGTTTCTTTTCATGAAAAGCTTAGAAAACAATGTTCATTTTGCAATAAGCTTCAAAAGTCACAAAATTTGCCATGTAAATGACTGTTTTGAGTCTTTCGTTTAGACTCGTTTCTAAAATATGTTCTTAGATTTGCTTGTAACTTGGTACATTGATGCATTTTGAACTTCTGACATAGAAAAAGGTTTAAAAGGTACAAATTGTACCATTTTGTGGAAGTGATGACTAACCCTAACTTTGTATGATTCATTGGATCTATCACAATAGCTCAATTTGCATACTGTACATTTTAAACTTTTTTATTTGAGACCTTTTTATTAATAACCTATTATCATTGTAAGTTAGATAGAATATAAACAATTTCATTTTGATGATGATAAACTAAAATATCTTCCTTTCTTTTTCTTGAAAAAAACAAAAACAGACGTTTATTTTGCGATGAGCTATGAAAAAGTCACAAAATTTGCCATGTAAATGACTGTTTTGAGGCTCTCATTTCTAGGATATTGCTTAGATTTGATTGTAACTTGGTACATTGATGCATGTTGGACTTATGACATAAAAAAATGGATAACAAGCAAAAATTGCACCTTTTTGGGAAGGTGCGGCTTAACCCTAGCATTGTATGGGATATTGGATATGTTGAAATAGCGCAATTAGCAAAGATTTGAAACTTTTTAATTGAGATATTTCAATCAATGACCATTTTTTATTTTAAATAAAGTAAACATAAACAATTTCAGTTTTCAAGCTTGATAAATCTAAAGTTCTTGGTTTCTTTTCATGAAAAGCTAGCAAACAATGTTCATTTTGCAATAAGCTTCAAATGTTTCAAAATTTGCCATATAAATGACTGTTTTGAGTCTTTCATTTCTACAATAAGTTCTTAGATTTGCTTGTAGTCTAGTACATTGATGCATTTTGAAGTTCTGACAAAGAAAAAGGTATAAAAGGTACAAATTGTACCATTTTGTGGAAGTGAAGGCTAACCCTAACTTTGTATGATTCATTGGATCTATCAAAATAGCTCAATTTGCATACATTTGAAACTTTTTTATTTGAGATTTTTCAATCAATAACCTATTTTCATTGTAAGTTAGATAGAATATACACAATTTTATTTTGATGATGATAAACTAAAATATCTTCCTTTCTTTTTCTTGAAAAAAACAAAAACAGATGTTTATTTTGCGATGAGCTATACAAAAGTCACAAAATTTGCCATGTAAATGACTGTTTTGAGGCTCTCATTTCTAGGATATTGCTTAGATTTGATTGTAACTTGGTACATTGATGCATGTTGGACTTATGACATAAAAAAAAGGATAACAAGCAAAAATTGCACCTTTTTGGGAAGGTGCGGCTTAACCCTAGCATTGTATGGGACATTGGATATGTTGAAATAGCACAATTAGCAAAGATTTGAAACTTTTTAATTGAGATATTTCAATCAATGACCTTTTTTCATTTTAAATAAATCAAACATAAACAATTTCAGTTTTCAAGCTTGATAAATTAAAAGTTCTTGGTTTCTTTTCATGAAAAGCTTAGAAAACAATGTTTATTTTGCAATAAGCTTCAAAAGTCACAAAATTTGCCATGTAAATGACTGTTTTGAGTCTTTCGTTTCTAAAATATGTTCTTAGATTTGCTTGTAGCTTGGTACATTGATGCATTTTGAACTTCTGACATAGAAAAAGGTATAAAAGGTCAAAAAAAATTGTACCATTTTTGGGAAGTGATGACTAACCCTAGCATTGTATGATTCATTGGATCTATCAAAATAGCTCAATTTGCATACATTTGAAACTTTTTTATTTGAGATTTTTCAATCAATAACCTATTTTCATTGTAAGTTAGACAGAATATACACAATTTTATTTTGATGATGATAAACTAAAATATCTTCCTTTCTTTTTCTTGAAAAAAAACAAAAACAGATGTTTATTTTGCGATGAGCTATGCAAAAGTCACAAAATTTGCCATGTAAAGGACTGTTTTGAGGCTCTCATTTCTAGGATATTGCTTAGATTTGATTGTAACTTGGTACATTGATGCATGTTGGACTTATGACATAAAAAAAAAGGTATAACAAGCAAAAATTGCACCTTTTTGGGGAGGTGCGGCCTAACCCTAGCATTGTATGGGACATTGGATATGTCAAATTAGCACAATTAGCAAAGATTTGAAACTTTTCAATTGAGATATTTTAATCAATGACCATTTTTTTATTTTAAATGAATTAAACATAAACAATTTCAGTTTTCACGCTTGATAAATCTAAAGTTTTTGGTTTCTTTTCATGAAAAGCTTAGAAAACAGATGTTCATTGTGCAATAATCTTAAAAAGTTTCAAAATTTGCCATGTAAATGACTGTTTTGAGTCTTTCGGTTCTAAAATATATTCTTAGATTTGCTTGTAGCTTGGTACATTGATGCATTTTGAACTTCTGACATAGAAAAAGGTATAAAAGGTACAAATTGTACCATTTTGTGGAAGTGATGACTAACCCTAGCATTGTATGATTCATTGGATCTATCAAAATAGCTCAATTTGCATACATTTTAAACTTTTTATTTGAGATTTTTCAATCAATAACCTATTTTCATTGCAAGTTAGATAGAATATAAACAATTTCATTTTAATGATGATAAACTAAAATATCTTCCTTTCTTTTTCTTGAAAAAAACAAAAACAGATGTTTATTTTGCGATGAGCTATACAAAAGTCACAAAATTTGCCATGTAAATGACTGTTTTGAGGCTCTCATTTCTAGGATATTGCTTAGATTTGATTGTAACTTGGTACATTGATGCATGTTGGACTTATGACATAAAAAAAAGGTATAACAAGCAAAAATTGCACCTTTTTGGGGAAGTGCGGCCTAACCCTAGCATTGTATGGGACATTGGATATGTTGAAATAGCACAATTAGCATAGACTTGAAACTTTTCAATTGAGATATTTCAATCAATGACCTTTTTCATTTTAAATAAATGAAACTTAAACAATTTCAGTTTTCAAGCTTGATAAATCTAAAGTTCTTGGTTTCTTTTCATGAAAAGCTTAGAAAACAGATGTTCATTTTGCCATAAACTCTAAAAGTCACAAAATTTGCCATGTAAATGACTGTTTTGAGTCTTTCATTTCTAAAGATATGTTTTTAGATTTGCTTGTAGCTTAGTACATTGATGCATTTTGAACTTCTGACATAGAAAAAGGTATAAAAAAACAAAAATTGTACCATTTTTTTGGAAGTGATGACTAACCCTAGCATTGTATGATTCATTGGATCTATCAAAATAGCTCAATTTGCATACATTTTAAACTTTTTAATTTGAGATTTTTCAATCAATAACCTATTTTCATTGTAAGTTAGATAGAATATAAACAATTTCATTTTGATGATGATAAACTAAAATATCTTCCTTTCTTTTTCTTGAAAAAAACAAAAACAGACGTTTATTTTGCGATGAGCTATACAAAAGTCACAAAATTTGCCATGTAAATGACTGTTTTGAGGCTCTCATTTCTAGGATATTGCTTAGATTTGATTGTAACTTGGTACATTGATGCATGTTGGACTTATGACATAAAAAAAGGAATAACAAGCAAAAATTGCACCTTTTTGGGAAGTGCGGCCTAACCCTAGCATTGTATGGGACATTGGATATGTCAAAATAGCACAATTAGCAAGATTTGAAACTTTTCAATTGAGATATTTCAATCAATGACCTTTTTTTTTTCATTTTAAATAAATCAAACATAAACAATTTCAGTTTTCAAGCTTGATAAATTAAAAGTTCTTGGTTTCTTTTCATGAAAAGCTTAGAAAACAATGTTCATTTTGCAATAAGCTTCAAAAGTCACAAAATTTGCCATGTAAATGACTGTTTTGAGTCTTTCGTTTCTAAAATATGTTCTTAGATTTGCTTGTAACTTGGTACATTGATGCATTTTGAACTTCTGACATAGAAAAAGGTATAAAAAAAAGGTATAAAAAGCAAAAATTGTACCATTTTAAACTTTTTTGTGGAAGTGATGACTAACCCTAGCATTGTATGATTCATTGGATCTATCAAAATAGCTCAATTTGCATACATTTTAAACTTTTTTATTTGAGATTTTCCAATCAATAACCTATTTTCATTGTAAGTTAGATAGAATATGAACAATTTCATTTTGATGATGATAAACTAAAATATCTTCCTTTCTTTTTCTTGAAAAAAACAAAAACAGATGTTTATTTTGCGATGAGCTATACAAAAGTCACAAAATTTGCCATGTAAATGACTGTTTTGAGGCTCTCATTTCTAGGATATGTGCTTAGATTTGATTGTAACTTGGTACATTGATGCATGTTGGACTTATGACATAAAAAAAGGTATAACAAGCAAAAATTGCACCTTTTTGGGAAGTGCGGCCTAACCCTAGCATTGTATGGGACGTTGGATATGTCAAAATAGCACAATTTGCATAGATTTGGAACTTTTTAATTGAGATTTTTCAATTAATGACCTTTTTTCATTTGAAATAGATCAAACATAAACAATTTAGGTTTTCAAGCTTAATTAATCTAAATTTCTTGCTTTCTTTTCATGAAAGGCATAGAAAACAATTTTTATTTTGCAATAAGCTTCAAAAGTCACAAAATTTGCCATGTAAATGACTGTTATGAGTCTCTCGTTTCTGAGATATGTTCTTAGATTTGCTTGTAGCTTAGTACATTGATGCATTTTGAACTTATGACATAGAAAAAGGTATAAAAGCAAAAATTGTACCTTTTGTGGAAGTGATGACTAACCCTAGCATTGTATGATTCATTGGATCTATCAAAATAGCTCAATTTGCATACATTTTAAACTTTTTTATTTGAGATTTTTCAATCAATAACCTATTTTCATTGTAAGTTAGATAGAATATAAACAATTTCATTTTGATGATGATAAACTAAAATATCTTCCTTTCTTTTTCTTAAAAAAACAAAAACAGATGTTTATTTTACAATGAGCTATACGAAAGTCACAAAATTTGCCATGTAAATGACTGTTTTGAGGCTCTCATTTCTAGGATATGTGCTTAGATTTGCTTGAAACTTGGTACATTGATGCATGTTGGACTTATTACATAGAAAAAGGTATAACAAGCAAAAATTGCACCCTTTTGGGGGAAGTGCGGCCTAACCCTAGCACTGTATGGGACATTGGATATGTCAAAATAGCACAATTTGCATAGATTTGGAACTTTTCAATTGAGATTTTTCAATTAATGACCTTTTTTCATTTTAAATAGATCAAACATAAACAATTTCAGTTTTCAAGCTTGATAAATTAAAAGTTCTTGGTTTCTTTTCATGAAAAGCTTAGAAAACAATGTTCATTTTTTGCAATAAGCTTCAAAAGTCACAAAATTTGCCATGTAAATGACTGTTTTGAGCTTTCATTTCTAAGATATGTTTTTAGATTTGCTTGTAACTTGGTACATTGATGCATTTTGAACTTCTGACATAGAAAAAGGTATAAAAAGCAAAATTGTACCATTTTTGGAAGTGATGACTAACCCTAGCATTGTATGATTCATTGGATCTATCAAAATAGCTCAATTTGCATACATTTTAAACTTTTTTTATTTGAGATTTTTCAATCAATAACCTATTTTCATTGTAAGTTAGATAGAATATAAACAATTTCATTTTGATGATGATAAACTAAAATATCTTAAAATATCTTTGTTTCTTTTTCTTGAAAAAACAAAAACAGATGTTTATTTTGCGATGAGCTATACAAAAGTCACAAAATTTGCCATGTAAATGACTGTTTTGAGGCTCTCATTTCTAGGATATTGCTTAGATTTGATTGTAACTTGGTACATTGATGCATTTTGGACTTATGACATAAAAAATGGTATAAAAGCAAAAATTGCACCTTTTTGGGAAGGTGCGGCCTAACCCTAGCATTGTATGGGACATTGGATATGTCAAAATAGCACAATTAGCATAGATTTGAAACTTTTCAATTGAGATATTTCAATCAATGACCTTTTTTTATTTTAAATAGATCAAACATAAACAATTTCAGTTTTCGAGCTTTAAAAATCAAAAGTTCTTGGTTTCTTTTCATGAAAAGCTTAGAAAACAATGTTCATTTTGCAATAAGCTTCAAAAGTCACAAAATTTGCCATGTAAATGACTGTTTTGAGTCTCTCGTTTCTAAGATATGTACTTAGATTTGCTTGTAGCTTGGTACATTGATGCATTTTGAACTTCTGACATTGAAAAAGGTATAAAAGGCAAAAATTGTACCTTTTTGGAAGTGATGACTAACCCTAGCATTGTATGAGTCATTGGATCTATCAAAATAGCTCAATTTGCATACATTTTAAACTTTTTTATTTGAGATTTTTTAATCAATAACCTATTTTCATTGTAAGTTAGATAGAATATAAACAATTTCATTTTGATGATGATAAACTAAAATATCTTCCTTTCTTTTTCTTGAAAAGAACAAAAACAGATGTTTATTTTGCGAGGAGCTATTCAAAAATCACAAAATTAGCCATGTAAATGACTGTTTTGAGGCTCTCATTTCTAGGATATGTGCTTAGATTTGATTGTAACTTGGTACATTGATGCATTTTGGACTTATGACATAGAAAAAGGTATAAAAAGCAAAAATTGTACCTTTTTGGGGAAATGCGGCCTAACCCTAGCATTAAATGGGACATTGGATATGTCAAAATAGCACAATTAGCATAGATTTGAAACTTTTAAATTGAGATATTTCAATCAATGACCTTTTTTTCATTTTAAATAGATCAAACATAAACAATTTCAGTTTTCAAGCTTGATGAATAAAAAGTTCTTGGTTTCTTTTCATGAAAAGCTTAGAAAACAATGTTCATTTTGCAATAAGCTTCAAAGTCACCAAATTTGCCATGTAAACTTGACTGTTTTGAGGCTCTCATTTCTAAGATATGTTCTTAGATTTGATTGTAGCTTGGTACATTGATGCATTTTGAACTTCTAACATAGAAAAAGGTATAAAAAGCAAAAAATTGTACCTTTTGTGGAAGTGATGACTAACCCTAGCATTGTATGACATTGGATCTATCAAAATAGCTCAATTTGCATACATTTTAAACTTTTTTATTTGAGATTTTTCAATCAATAACCTTTTTCATTGTAAGTTAGATCAAATATAAACAATTTCATTTTTTCAATGATGATAAACTAAAATTCTTGTTTCTTTTCATAAAAACTTAAAAACAGATGTTTATTTTTGCAATAAGCTATACAAAAGTCACAAAATTTGCCATGTAAATGACTGTTTTGAGGCTCTCATTTCTAAGATATGTTTTAGATTTCTTGTAGTTTAACTTGGTACATTGATGCATTTTGGACTTATGACATAGAAAAAGGTATAAAAAGCAAAAATTGTACCTTTTGGGAAGTAATGATGACTAACCCTAGCATTGTATGATTCATTGGATCTATCAAAATAGCTCAATTTGCATACATTTTAAACTTTTTATTTGAGATTTTTCAATCAATAACCTATTTTCATTGTAAGTTAGATAGAATATAAACAATTTCATTTTGATGATGATAAACTAAAATATCTTCCTTTCTTTTTTTGAAAAAAATAAAAACAGATGTTTATTTTGCGATGAGCTACACGAAAGTCACAAAATTTGCCATGTAAATGACTGTTTTGAGGCTCTCATTTCTAAGATATGTGCTTAGATTTGATTGTAACTTGGTACATTGATGCATTTGGACTTATGACATAAAAAAGGTATAAAAGCAAAAAATGTACCTTTTTGGGGAAGTGCGGCCTAACCCTAGCATTTTATGGGACGTTGGATATGTCAAAATAGCACAATTAGCATAGAATTGAAACTTTTCAATTAAGATATTTCAATCAATGACCTTTTTCATTTTAAATAGATCAAACATAAACAATTTCAGTTTTCAAGCTTGATAAATCAAAAGTTCTTGGTTTCTTTTCATGAAAAGCTTACAAAACAGATGTTCATTTTGCAATAAGCTTCAAAAGTCACAAAATTTGCCATGTAAATGACTGTTTTGAGGCTCTCATTTCTACGATATGTTCTTAGATTTGATTGTAACTTGGTACATTGATGCATTTTGAACTTATGACATAGAAAAAGGTATAAAAGCAAAAATTGTACCTTTTTGTGGAAGTGATGACTAACCCTAGCATTGTATGGACATTGGATCTATCAAAATAGCTCAATTTGCATACATTTTAAACTTTTTATTTGAGATTTTTCAATCAATAACCTTTTTTCATTGTAAGTTAGATAGAATATAAACAATTTCATTTTGATGATGATAAACTAAAATATCTTTTTCTTTTTCATGAAAAAAACAAAAACAGATGTTTATTTTGCGATGAGCTATACAAAAGTCACAAAATTTGCCATGTAAAAATGACTGTTTTGAGGCTCTCATTTCTACGATATGTGCTTAGATTTGATTGTAACTTGGTGCAATGATGCATTTTGGACTTATGACATAAAAAAGGTATAAAAGCAAAATTGTACCTTTTTGGGAAAGTGCCTAACCCTAGCATTGTATGGGACATTGGATATGTCAAAATAGCACAATTAGCATAGATTTGAAACTTTTCAATTGAGATATTTCAATCAATGACCTTTTTCATTTTAAATAGATCAAACATAAACAATTTCAGTTTTCAAGCTTGATAAATAAAAGTTCTTGGTTTCTTTTCATAAAAAGCTTAAAAAACAATGTTTATTTTGCAATAAGCTTCAAAAGTCACAAAATTTGCCATGTAAATGACTGTTTTGAGGCTTCTCATTTCTAAGATATGTTTTAGATTTGCTTGTAACTTGGTACATTGATGCATTTTGGACTTATGACTTAGAAAAGGTATAAAAGCAAAAATTGTACCTTTTTTGGGGAAGTGATGACTAACCCTAGCATTGTATGGGACATTGGATCTATCAAAATAGCTCAATTTGCATACATTTTAAACTTTTTATTTGAGATTTTTCAATCAATAACCTATTTTCATTGTAAGTTAGATAGAATATAAACAATTTCATTTTGATGATGATAAACTAAAATATTTTTGTTTCTTTTTCATGAAAAAACAAAAACAGATGTTTATTTTGCGATGAGCTATACAAAAGTCACAAAATTTGCCATGTAAATGACTGTTTTGAGGCTCTCATTTCTAGGATATGTGCTTAGATTTGATTGTAACTTGGTACATTGATGCATTTTGGACTTATGACATAGAAAAAGGGTATAAAAAGCAAAAAATTGTACCTTTTTGGGGGAAGTGCAGCCTAACCCTAGCATTGTATGGGACATTGGATATATCAAAATAGCACAATTAGCATAGATTTGAAACTTTTCAATTGAGATTTTTCAATCAATGACCTTTTTCATTGTAAGTTAGATTATATTTAAACAAATTAAATTTTAAGCTTGATAAACCAAAATTTCTTGAATCTTTTCATAAACAACTATATAAAAAATGATCATTATTTTGCATTGATGATGAGCTACAAAAGTCACATAATTTGCCATGTAAATGACTGTTTTGAGGCTCTCATTTCTAGGATATGTGCTTAGATTTGATTGTAACTTGTGTACATTGATGCATTTTGGACTTATGACATAGAAAAAGGTATAAAAGCAAAAATTGTACCTTTTTGGGAAAGTGCGGCCTAACCCTAGCATTGTATGGGACATTGGATATGTCAAAATAGCACAATTAGCATAGATTTGAAACTTTTCAATTGAGATATTTTTCAATCAATGACCTTTTTTTCATTTTAAATAGATCAAACATAAACAATTTCAGTTTTCAAGCTTGATAAATCAAAAGTTCTTGGTTTCTTTTCATGAAAAACTTAAAAACAATGTTCATTTTGCAATAAGCTTCAAAAGTCACAAAATTTGCCATGTAAATGACTGTTTTGAGGCTCTTTCATTTCTAAGATATGTTTTTAGATTTGCTTGTAGCTTGGTACATTGATGCATTTTGAACTTATGACATAGAAAAAGGTATAAAAGCAAAATTGTACCTTTTTGGGAAGTGATGACTAACCCTAGCATTGTATGACATTGGATCTATCAAAATAGCTCAATTTGCATAGATTTGAAACTTTTTTATTTGAGATTTTTTTTATCAATGACCTGTTTTCATAGTAAGTTAGATAGAATATAAACAATTTCATTTTAATGATGATAAGCTAAAATATTTTCGTTTCATTTTCATGAAAAAAACAAAAACAGATGTTTATTTTGCGATGAGCTATATGAAAGTCACAAAATTTGCCATGTAAATGACTGTTTTGAGGCTCTCATTTCTAGGATATGTGCTTAGATTTGATTGTAACTTGGTACATTGATGCATGTTGGACTTATGACATAGAAAAAGGTATAACAAGCAAAAATTGCACCCTTTTGGGGGAAGTGCGGCCTAACCCTAGCATTGTATGGGACATTGGATATGTCAAAATAGCGCAATTAGCATAGATTTGAAACTTTTCAATTGAGATATTTCAATCAATGACCCTTTTTCATTTTAAATAGATCAAACATAAACAATTTAAGTTTTCAAGCTTGATAAATCAAAAGTTCTTGCTTTCTTTTCATGAAAAGCATAGAAAACAATGTTCATTTTGCAATAAGCTTCAAAAGTCACAAAATTTGCCATGTAAATGACTGTTTTGAGGCTCTCGTTTCTAAGATATGTTCTTAGATTTGCTTGTAGCTTGGTACATTGATGCATTTTGAACTTCTAACATAGAAAAAGGTATAAAAAGCAAATATTGTACCTTTTTGGAAGTGATGACTAACCCTAGCATTGTATGGGACATTGGATCTATCAAAATCGCTCAATTTGCATACATTTTAAACTTTTTTATTTGAGATTTTTCAATCAATAACCTATTTTCATTGTAAGTTAGATAGAATATGAACAATTTCATTTTGATGATGATAAACTAAAATATCTTTGTTTCTTTTTCATGAAAAAACAAAAACAGATGTTTATTTTGCGATGAGCTACAAAAGTCACATAATTTGCCAAATAAATGACTGTTTTGAGGCTCTCATTTCTAGGATATGTGCTTAGATTTGATTGTAACTTGGTACATTGATGCATTTTGGACTTATGACATAGAAAAAGGTATAAAAGCAAAAATTGTACCTTTTTGGGAAAGTGATGGCCTAACCCTAGCATTGTATGGGACATTGGATATGTCAAAATAGCACAATTAGCATAGATTTGAAACTTTTCAATTGAGATATTTCAATCAATGACCTTTTTTCATTTTAAATAGATCAAACATAAACAATTTCAGTTTTCAAGCTTGATAAATCAAAAGTTCTTGGTTTCTTTTCATGAAAACTTAGAAAACAATGTTTATTTTGCAATAAGCTTCAAAAGTCACAAAATTTGCCATGTAAATGACTGTTTTGAGGCTTCATTTCTAAGATATGTTTTTAGATTTGCTTGTAGCTTGGTACATTGATGCATTTTGAACTTATGACATAGAAAAAGGTATAAAAGCAAAAATTGTACCTTTTTGGGAAGTGATGACTAACCCTAGCATTGTATGGGACATTGGATCTATCAAAATAGCTCAATTTGCATACATTTTAAACTTTTTTATTTGAGATTTTTCAATCAATAACCTATTTTCATTGTAAGTTAGATAGAATATAAACAATTTCATTTTGATGATGATAAACTAAAATATCTTTGTTTTTTTCATGAAAAAACAAAAACAGATGTTTATTTTGCGATGAGATATACAAAAGTCACAAAATTTGCCATGTAAATGACTGTTTTGAGGCTCTCATTTCTAGATATGTGTTTAGATTTGATTGTAACTTGGTACATTGATGCATTTTGGACTTATGACATAGAAAAAGGTATAAAAAGCAAAAATGTACCTTTTTTTGGGGAAAGTGCAGCCTAACCCTAGCATTGTATGGGACATTGGATCTATCAAAATAGCACAATTAGCATAGATTTGAAACTTTTCAATTGAGATTTTTCAATCAATGACCTTTTTCATTGTAAGTTAGATCAAATTTAAACAAATTAAATTTTAATGCTTGATAAACTAAAATTTCTTGTTTCTTTTCATAAACAACTAAAAAAAATGATCATTACTTTGCGATGAGCTACAAAAGTCACATAATTTGCCATGTAAATGACTTTTGAAGCTCTCATTTCAAGGATATGTTCTTAGATTTGCTTGTAGCTTGGTACATTGATGCATTTTGGACTTATGACATAGAAAAAGGTATAAAAAGCAAAAATTGTACCCTTTTGTGGAAGTGACAACTAACCCTAGCATTGTATGGGACATTGGATATGTCAAAATAGCACAATTAGCATTGATTTGAAACTTTTTCAATTGAGATTTTTCAATCAATGACCTTTTTTTCATTTAAGTTAGATCAAACATAAACAAATTTCAGTTTTCAAGCTTGATAAATCAAAAAAGTTCTTGGTTTCTTTTCATGAAAAACTTAGAAAACAATGTTCATTTTGCAATAAGCTTCAAAAGTCACAAAATTTGCCATGTAAATGACTGTTTTGAGGCTCTCATTTCTAAGATATGTTTCTTAGATTTGCTTGTAACTTGGTACATTGATGCATTTTGAACTTCTGACATAGAAAAAGGTATAAAAAGCAAAAATTGTACCTTTTTGTGGAAGTGATGACTAACCCTAGCATTGTATGGACATTGGATCTATCAAAATAGCTCAATTTGCATACATTTTAAACTTTTTATTTGAGATTTTTCAATCAATAACCTATTTTCATTGTAAGTTAGATAGAATATGAACAATTTCATTTTGATGATGATAAACTAAAATATCTTTGTTTCTTTTTCATGAAAAAACAAAAACAGATGTTTATTTTGCGATGAGATATACAAAAGTCACAAAATTTGCCATGTAAATGACTGTTTTGAGGCTCTCATTTCTAGGATATGTGCTTAGATTTGATTGTAACTTGGTACATTGATGCATTTTGGACTTATGACATAGAAAAAGGTATAAAAAGCAAAAAATGTACCTTTTGGGAAAGTGCGGCTTAACCCTAGCGTTTTATGGGACATTGGATATATCGAAATAGCACAATTAGCATAGTTTGAAACTTTTTCAATTAAGATTTTTCAATCAATGACCTTTTTCATTGTAAGTTAGATCAGAATTTAAACAAATTAAATTTTAAGCTTGATAAACCAAAATTTCTTGAATCTTTTCATAAACAACTATAAAAAACAGATCATTATTTTGCGATGAGCTACAAAAGTCACAAAATTTGCCATGTAAATGACTGTTTTGAGGCTCTCATTTCTAAGATATGTGCTTAGATTTGATTGTAACTTGGTACATTGATGCATTTTGGACTTATGACATAGAAAAAGGTATAAAAGCAAAAATTGTACCTTTTGGGGAAATGCGGCCTAACCCTAGCATTGTATGGGACATTGGATATATCAAAATAGCACAATTAGCATAGATTTGAAACTTTTCAATTGAGATTTTTCAATCAATGACCTTTTTTCATTTTAAATAGATCAAACATAAAAAATTTCAGTTTTCAAGCTTGATAAATCAAAAGTTCTTGGTTTTTTTTTCATAAAAACTTAAAAAAATGTTCATTATTTTGCAATAAGCTTCAAAAGTCACAAAATTTGCCATGTAAATGACTGTTTTGAGGCTCTCATTTCTAAGATATGTTCTTAGATTTGCTTGTAACTTGGTACATTGATGCATTTTGACTTATGACATGAAAAAGGTATAAAAGCAAAAATTGTACCTTTTTGGGGAAGTGATGACTAACCCTAGCATTGTATGGGACATTGGATCTATCAAAATAGCTCAATTTGCATACATTTTAAACTTTTTTATTTGAGATTTTTCAATCAATAACCTATTTTTCATTGTAAGTTAGATAGAATATAAACAATTTCATTTTGATGATGATAAACTAAAATATCTTTGTTTCTTTTTCATAAAAAACAAAAAAGATGTTTATTTTGCGATGAGCTACAAAAGTCACAAAATTTGCCATGTAAATGACTGTTTTGAGGCTCTCATTTCTAGGATATGTGCTTAGATTTGCTTGTAACTTGGTACATTGCTGCATTTTGGACTTATGACATAGAAAAGGTATAAAAAGCAAATATTGTATCTTTTTGGGGAAATGCAGCCTAAGCCTAGCATTGTATGTGACATTGGATATGTCAAAATAGCACAATTAGCATAGATTTGAAACTTTTCAATTGAGATATTTCAATCAATGATTTTTTTCATTTTAAATAGATCAAACATAAACAATTTCAGTTTTCAAGCTTGATGAATCAAAAGTTCTTGTTTCTTTTCATGAAAAAATTAAAAAACAATGTTCATTTTGCAATAAGCTTCAAAAGTCACAAAATTTGCCATGTAAATGACTGTTTTGAGGCTCTCATTTCTAAGATATGTTCTTAGATTTGCTTGTAACTTGGTACATTGATGCATTTTGAACTTATGACATAGAAAAAGGTATAAAAGCAAAAATTGTACCTTTTTGGGAAGTGATGACTAACCCTAGCATTGTATGGGACATTGGATCTATCAAAATAGCTCAATTTGCATACATTTTAAACTTTTTTATTTGAGATTTTTCAATCAATAACCTATTTTCATTGTAAGTTAGATAGAATATAAACAATTTCATTTTGATGATGATAAACTAAAATATCTTTGTTTCTTTTCATAAAAAAAAAACAAAAACAGATGTTTATTTTGCAATGAGCTATACAAAAGTCACAAAATTTGCCATGTAAATGACTGTTTTGAGGCTCTCATTTCTAGGATATGTGCTTAGATTTGATTGTAACTTGGTACATTGATGCATTTTGGACTTATGACATAGAAAAAGGTATAAAAGCAAAATTGTACCTTTTTGGGGAAGTGCGGCCTAACCCTAGCATTGTATGGGACATTGGATATGTCAAAATAGCACAATTAGCATAGATTTGAAACTTTTCAATTGAGATTTTCAATCAATGACCTTTTTTTCATTTTAGTTAGATCAAACATAAACAAATTTCAGTTTTCAAGCTTGATAAACCAAAAGTTCTTGTTTCTTTTCATGAAAAACTTAAAAAAATGATTTATTTTGCAATAAGCTTCAAAAGTCACAAAATTTGCCATGTAAATGACTGTTTTGAGGCTCTCATTTCTAAGATATGTTTTAGATTTGCTTGTAACTTGGTACATTGATGCATTTTGGACTTATGACATAGAAAAAGGTATAAAAAGCAAAAATTGTACCTTTTTGGGAAGTGATGACTAACCCTAGCATTGTATGGGACATTGGATCTATCAAAATAGCAATTTGCATAATTTTAGCTTTTTATAGATTTGAAACTTTTCAATTGAGATTTTTCAATCAATGACCTTTTTTTCATTGTAAAGTTAGATTATATTTAAACAAATTAAATTTCTAAGCTTGATAAACCAAAATTTCTTGAATCTTTTCATAAACAACTAAAAAAAATGATCATTATTTTGCGATGAGCTACAAAAGTCACATAATTTGCCAAATAAATGACTGTTTTGAGGCTCTCATTTCTAAGATATGTGCTTAGATTTGATTGTAACTTGGTACATTGATGCATTTTGGACTTATGACATGACATAGAAAAGGTATAAAAGCAAAATTGTACCTTTTTGGGAAAGTGATGCCTAACCCTAGCATTGTATGGACATTGGATCTATCAAAATAGCTCAATTTGCATACATTTTAAACTTTTTATTTGAGATTTTTCAATCAATAACCTATTTTCATTGTAAGTTAGATAGAATATAAAAAATTTCATTTTGATGATGATAAACTAAAATATTTTTTTTCTTTTTTTTTCATAAAAAAACAAAAACAGATGTTTATTTTGCAATGAGCTATACAAAAGTCACAAAATTTGCCATATAAATGACTGTTTTGAGGCTCTCATTTCTAGGATATGTGCTTAGATTTGATTGTAACTTGGTACATTGATGCATTTTGGACTTATGACATAGAAAAAGGTATAAAAAGCAAAATTGTACCTTTTTGGGGAAGTGGCCTAACCCTAGCATTGTATGGGACATTGGATATGTCAAAATAGCACAATTAGCATAGATTTGAAACTTTTCAATTGAGATATTTCAATCAATGACCTTTTTTCATTTTAAATAGATCAAACATAAACAATTTCAGTTTTCAAGCTTGATAAATCAAAAGTTCTTGGTTTCTTTTCATGAAAAGCTTAGAAAACAATGTTCATTTTGCAATAAGCTTAAAAAGTTACAAAATTTGACATGTAAATGACTGTTTTGAGGCTCTCATTTCTAAGATATGTTCTTAGATTTGCTTGTAGCTTGGTACATTGATGCATTTTGAACTTCTGACATAGAAAAAGGTATAAAAAGCAAAAATTGTACCCTTTTGTGGAAGTGATGACTAACCCTAGCATTGTATGGGACATTGGATCTATCAAAATAGCTCAATTTGCATACATTTTAAACTTTTTTATTTGAGATTTTTCAATCAATAACCTATTTTCATTGTAAGTTAGATAGTATATAAACAATTTCATTTTGATGATGATAAACTAAAATATTTTGTTTCTTTTTTCAAAAAAAAACAAAAACAGATGTTTATTTTGCGATGAGCTATACAAAAGTCACAAAATTTGCCATGTAAATGACTGTTTTGAGGCTCTCATTTCTAGGATATGTGCTTAGATTTGATTGTAACTTGGTACATTGATGCATTTTGGACTTATGACATAGAAAAAGGTATAAAAAGCAAATATTGTACCTTTTGGGGGAAGTGCGGCCTAACCCTAGCATTGTATGGGACATTGGATATGTCAAAATAGCACAATTAGCATAGATTTGAAACTTTTCAATTGAGATTTTTCAATCAATGACCTTTTTTCATTTTAAGTTAGATCAAACATAAACAAATTAAATTTTCAAGCTTGATAAATCAAAAGTTCTTGTTTTTTTCATAAAAACTTAAAAACAATGTTTATTTTGCAATAAGCTTCAAAAGTCACAAAATTTGCCATGTAAATGACTGTTTTGAGGCTTTCATTTCTAAGATATGTTTTAGATTTGCTTGTAACTTGGTACATTGATGCATTTTGAACTTCTGACATAGAAAAGGTATAAAAGCAAAAAATTGTACCCCTTTTTGGGGAAGTGATGACTAACCCTAGCATTGTATGGGACATTGGATCTATCAAAATAGCTCAATTTGCATACATTTTAAACTTTTTATTTGAGATTTTTCAATCAATAACCTTTTTTCATTGTAAGTTAGATAGAATATAAACAATTTCATTTTGATGATGATAAACTAAAATTTTTGTTTCTTTTTCAAAAAAAACAAAAACAGATGTTTATTTTGCGATGAGCTATACGAAAGTCACAAAATTTGCCATGTAAATGACTGTTTTGAGGCTCTCATTTCTAGGATATGTGCTTAGATTTGATTGTAACTTGGTACATTGATGCATTTTGGACTTATGACATAGAAAAAGGTATAAAAAGCAAAAATTGTACCTTTTTGGGGAAGTGCGGCCTAACCCTAGCATTGTATGGGACATTGGATATGTCAAAATAGCACAATTAGCATAGTTTTGAAACTTTTCAATTGAGATTTTCAATCAATGACTTTTTTCATTGTAAGTTAGATTATATTTAAACAAATTAAATTTCTAAGCTTGATAAACCAAAATTTCTTTGTTTCTTTTCATAAACAACTATAAAAAAAATGATCATTATTTTGCAATGAGCTACAAAAGTCACAAAATTTGCCAAATAAATGACTGTTTTGAGGCTCTCATTTCTAAGATATGTTTTTAGATTTGATTGTAACTTGGTACATTGATGCATTTTGACTTATGACATAGAAAAAGGTATAAAAGCAAAATTGTACCTTTTTGGAAAGTGATGACTAACCCTAGCATTGTATGGGACATTGGATCTATCAAAATAGCTCAATTTGCATACATTTTAAACTTTTTTATTTGAGATTTTTCAATCAATAACCTATTTTCATTGTAAGTTAGATAGAATATGAACAATTTCATTTTGATGATGATAAACTAAAATATTTTGTTTCTTTTTCAAAAAAACAAAAACAGATGTTTATTTTGCAATGAGCTATACAAAAGTCACAAAATTTGCCATGTAAATGACTGTTTTGAGGCTCTCATTTCTAGGATATGTGCTTAGATTTGATTGTAACTTGGTACATTGATGCATTTTGGACTTATGACATAGAAAAAGGTATAAAAGCAAAATTGTACCTTTTGGGGAAGTGTGGCCTAACCCTAGCATTGTATGGGACATTGGATATGTCAAAATAGCACAATTAGCATAGATTTGAAACTTTTCAATTGAGATTTTTCAATCAATGACCTTTTTTTCATTTTAAGTTAGATCAAACATAAACAATTTAGTTTTCAAGCTTGATAAATCAAAAGTTCTTGGTTTCTTTTCATAAAAACTTAGAAAAAATGTTCATTTTGCAATAAGCTTCAAAAGTCACAAAATTTGCCATGTAAATGACTGTTTTGAGGCTCTCATTTCTAAGATATGTTTTTAGATTTGATTGTAACTTGGTACATTGATGCATTTTGAACTTTCTGACATAGAAAAAGTATAAAAGCAAAAATTGTACCTTTTTTGGGAAGTGATGACTAACCCTAGCATTGTATGGGACATTGGATCTATCAAAATAGCTCAATTTGCATACATTTTAAACTTTTTATTTGAGATTTTTCAATCAATAACCTATTTTCATTGTAAGTTAGATAGAATATGAACAATTTCATTTTGATGATGATAAACTAAAATATCTTTGTTTCTTTTTTCATAAAAAAACAAAAACAGATGTTTATTTTGCGATAAGCTATACAAAAGTCACAAAATTTGCCATGTAAATGACTGTTTTGAGGCTCTCATTTCTAGGATATGTGCTTAGATTTGATTGTAACTTGGTACATTGATGCATTTTGGACTTATGACATAGAAAAAGGTATAAAAGCAAAATTGTACCTTTTTGGGAAAGTGTGGCCTAACCCTAGCATTGTATGGGACATTGGATCTATCAAAATAGCACAATTAGCATAGATTTGAAACTTTTCAATTGAGATTTTTCAATCAATGACCTTTTTTCATTGTAAGTTAGATAAATATAAAAAATTTAAATTTTAATGCTTGATAAACTAAAAATTTTTGTTTCTTTTTCATAAAAACTATTAAAAACAATGTTTATTTTGCAATAAGCTATCAAAAGTCACAAAATTTGCCATGTAAATGACTGTTTTGAGGCTCTCATTTCTAAGATATGTGCTTAGATTTGCTTGTAACTTGGTACATTGATGCATTTTGGACTTATGACATAGAAAAAGGTATAAAAGCAAAATTGTACCTTTTGGGGAAGTGATGACTAACCCTAGCATTGTATGGGACATTGGATCTATCAAAATAGCACAATTAGCATAGATTTGAAACTTTTCAATTGAGATTTTTCAATCAATGACCTTTTTTTTTTCATTTTAAATTAGATCAAATATAAACAATTTCATTTTTCAAGCTTGATAAACTAAAAATTTCTTGTTTCTTTTCATAAAAAACTTAAAAACAGATGTTTATTTTGCAATGAGCTTCAAAAGTCACAAAATTTGCCATGTAAATGACTTTTGAAGCTCTCATTTCAAGGATATGTTCTTAGATTTGCTTGTAGCTTGGTACATTGATGCATTTTGGACTTATGACATAGAAAAAGGTATAAAAAGCAAAAATTGTACCCTTTTGTGGAAGTGACAACTAACCCTAGCATTGTATGGGACATTGGATCTATCAAAATAGCTCAATTTGCATACATTTTAAACTTTTTTATTTGAGATTTTTCAATCAATAACCTATTTTCATTGTAAGTTAGATAGAATATAAACAAATTTCATTTTGATGATGATAAACTAAAATATTTCTTTGTTTCTTTTTCATAAAAAACAAAAACAGATGTTTATTTTGCGATGAGATATACAAAAGTCACAAAATTTGCCATGTAAATGACTGTTTTGAGGCTCTCATTTCTAAGATATGTGCTTAGATTTGCTTGTAACTTGGTACATTGATGCATTTTGGACTTATGACATAGAAAAAGGTATAAAAGCAAAAATTGTACCTTTTTGGGAAGTGATGGCCTAACCCTAGCATTGTATGGGACATTGGATATCAAAATAGCACAATTAGCATAGATTTGAAACTTTTCAATTGAGATTTTTCAATCAATGACCTTTTTTCATTGTAAGTTAGATATATTTAAACAAATTAAATTTTAAGCTTGATAAACAAAATTTCTTTGAATCTTTTCATAAACAACTAAAAAAAGATCATTATTTTGCATGAGCTACAAAAAGTCACATAATTTGCCATGTAAATGACTGTTTTGAGGCTCTCATTTCTAAGATATGTGCTTAGATTTGATTGTAACTTGGTACATTGATGCATTTTGGACTTATGACATAGAAAAAGGTATAAAAGCAAAAATGTACTTTTTGGGAAATGTGGCCTAACCCTAGCATTTGGAAAATATACGAAAAAACATGTAAATGACTGTTTTGAGGCATTTTTTATGTTTAGATTGGATATGCGACTTATGACAGTCCCATCCCTTACAGAAAAGACTAGCTAACAATAAGCTTGCACCACACTACTTTTGCAAGCTTGCAACTAGCTTGCTGCTAGCTTGCCGCAAGGTAGTATTTGGAACAATTGCAACCTTGCGCTAGCTTGCTAGCTAACATCTTGCAACCTTGCGCTAGCTTGCTAGCTAACATCTTGCAACCTTGCGCTAGCTTGCTAGCTAACATCTTGCAACCTTGCGCTAGCTTGCTAGCTAACATCTTGCAACCTTGCGCTAGCTTGCTAGCTAACATCTTGCAAGCTAGCAGATAGCTTGCTAGCTAACATTCCGCAAGCTTGCAGCTGACTGTTAGCTTTGCAAGCTTGCAAGGTTGCAATTGTTCCAAATACTACCTTGCAAGCTAGTGCAAGCTAGTGCAAGCTAGCGCAAGCTAGCGCAAGCTAGCGCAAGCTAGCGCAAGCTTGCGCAAGCTAGCGCAAGCTAGCGCAAGCTAACATTTTGCATAAGCTATTCTAGCAAGCTAGCTAGCACAAGCTAGCACAAGCTAACATTTTGCATAAGCTATTCGCTAGATTGCAAATTGCATGCTTGCGAATTGTTAGCTTCCAAGGTAACATTTTGCAACTTTGCATCAGCTAGTTGTTAGCTTGCAAAGTTTCCCAACTACTAGCTTATGGAAATTTAGCTTGTAGGTAGTTTAGTAGTCCATAAAACTAATGAGCTGATAGCCCTGGTTTCCGTGAAACAAGCAGAGGAGAGCCATGTCCAGATGCAATAGAATACAGATGTTCAGCCAAAAATGAAACCTGGAATGTCTCGTTTGAACCCTGACTCCTAGCCACTACACTCCCCCTCATAGGGAATAAATCTACATCTATTACCTGATTGACAAATAAAAAATAATAAAAGGGAAACAATCATTAAAGAAACATGTTTATTGATCAAAAGAAATAAAAAAAAAGTCACATTCATATAAGGATCAGGACAAAATGTTAGGATTATGTGGAGGCAATGTCCAAGCCTTATTAACAAGGATGCTCATGACTCAATGAGTCATATGATTATCAACAAAAGTTCAAATAACAGCATACTGTATCTAATCTGTGTAGAAGTTGTTTGCACTTGTTTAATATACAAGTTTTTGTGTATTATTTGCAGACTTAAAGATTTACTACATACACCATTTTTGTGTATTTTGGCTCAGTCATGCTTATAAATTTTATTTCACTACGTGAAGTAGGATTGTTTAGCACTGCTGTAAAGGAGTTGATTTTGCAAGCAAGAGGTTCCAGGTTTTATTCCAGGCAGAGGCAGCTGTGGTGTGTCCTTACGGTAGGTACAGTAGGTAAGGCCCTTTATCCATCCTGCCTTTGACAGTTCCACTTTAAGCTTCCAGCTTAGCTGGGGAGTGATGAACCATCGTTGTTGACTCTCATCCGCTTGTGCCACATGGGCCTTTAAATATTACTGGCAGTGACTTACAGTATATTAGCAGCTACAATTTCAATTCTCGTACAAGGCAAATTCTCTAGGAGTTAGGGACATAGTGGCATGATGCATCACCGAATTGCCCCACAGATGAATCAGTTGCCTAGTACAATAACTGATTATTTTTCAGATGCCGATTACAGTAATTACTTTTGAATTAAATATTATTTCTTGAAATTTAAGTGCTGAGTCTTTCTGTTTGTTTTTTATTTTTCTTGCATAAACCTTTATCATATGATTTATTTCGTTGTTCTTTTTTTCACATAACTGAGGAATGTCAATTTGTTTTACCTTTGTATATCAACTCCACATACAAGCTATGTCTTTGGGACATTCTTAAATGTAAAAGAAAAGTGATGCATTTTTGTAATAATTTTCAAAAACTTTTACTTTTTTCTCTCTTCATCAAGGTATTATCCCTTACAGAAATGGCGAGCTCGCCACGAGCTCGTATTGAACCTCTCTGACGAGCTTGTATTGAACCTCTCTGACGAGCTCACGGCGAGCTCGTTTCTCATCTTTTAACTTGAAAAGCTAGTTTCTTGTAACAAAGCAGTTAACAGCAACCTTTGCTTGTACTTTTTGGGTCAATCAAATTCACCTGGCAATAAACTGTACCTAATAAAGACAGCAAGCTGGTATAACGCTTTAAGATACATACTTTTATCTAATCTATAACAATGTTCTGTCTAGAACAAGGTGATGGAATGAAAGATGTGTTTAAGGGTGAAAGTGAATACCAAATATCACAATTTTCTGAAGATAACAAACACATTTCAAATAAATTTCAAATATTAAAAATATTCTAAGGTATGTATAAGGCTTATATATAAAGCAAGATATAAGTATACTGTTATATATCAAGTATACTGCTCCTCGCGCAGCATCTGTCAATTTCTAAAATAGCATTCTGATGGGAAGCAGTCCGTCACTTTCATAGATTGGTGCTCCTGCTGTTTCCTTTCTCTCCGCACAAATTCTGAAAGAATGAAAAAATATATTTATATAAATAAACAGATTATGTTCCTACAAAAATGAAATCATGTTCATGACTTTGCTAGGCAGGGTAGCACCAGTGGGGTACGTGGAGGAGCATCGTCCCTAAGACCTCCAGTCTAGCACCTCTACATCTGGATTACTTTATTGTCTGGAAAATTTACTGAAAACAAAAGGGGTGAAACCAGTGAGATTTATCTTGTCAAAGAGGCAAGTTACATTCTCAGAGAAATCCTGGTAACACCCTTGCTGCCAAAAAAGGCCATTTAGCAAATGCTTTTCTATGATTAATCCTGCAGCTGGGAACCCATGACTTCTCTGGCACAAATTGTCACAATCCAAGGACCTCTCTAATTTCTTCAGTATTTTCCCCCTTCAGCCAGGTGGATTAAACCAGGTAAGCAAACGCGCTGCAGGTTTGCTCAAAGATAAGCAATACATGACCAGCAAATGGGAACAAAATTGACACTTTTCCACTTGCCAACTGAACAAATTGAAATTACATGAAGTGGGAGAGCCTAAAAGAGATAAATTGCTAAGCTTTGAACATTGACACATTATATGAATCAAAATGAATATTTCTTTTGATAAAAGATTTTGTTCTTATGGAGTTTGCCCCCCCACCCCTAATTTGAATTAAAGTGATGATTAGATAAAGAAAACGAGCTACTAATTACAATGGATAGATCAGTGTTGATAAACATCAGCAAAAATATGAAGTTAGGCCTATCTCCAATATAGGCCTATCTCCAATATAGGCCTATCTCCAATATAGGCCTATCTCCAATATAGGCCTATCTCCAATATAGGCCTATCTCCAATATAGGCCTATCTCCAATATAGGCCTCCAATATCTCCAATATAGGCCTATCTCCAATATAGGCCTATCTCCAATATAGGCCTATCTCCAATATAGGCCTATCTCCAATATAGGCCTATCTCCATATAGGCCTATCTCCAATATAGGCCTATCTCCAATATAGGCCAATAGGCCTATCTCCAATATAGGCCTATCTCCAATATAGGCCTATCTATAGGCCTATCTCAATATAGGCCTATCTCCAATATAGGCCTATCTCCAATATAGGCCTATCTCCAATATAGGCCTATCTCCAATATAGGCCTATCTCCAATATAGGCCTATCTCCAATATAGGCCTATCTCCAATATAGGCCTATCTCCAATATAGGCCTATCTCCAATATAGGCCTATCTCCAATATAGGCCTATCTCCAATATAGGCCTATCTCCAATATAGGCCTATCTCCAATATAGGCCTATCTCCAATATAGGCCTATCTCCAATATAGGCCTATCTCCAATATAGGCCTATCTCCAAATAGGCCTATCTCCAATATAGGCCTATCTCCAATATAGGCCTATCTCCAATATAGGCCTATCTCCAATATAGGCCTAGGCCTACAATCTTTGTTACACAATTTTTATATAGTTATACCAGGTTACACTTTTTATAAAAAGGTAAAAATATATTATAAAATGGGCAAGTTACAAGTTACTACACACTTTGCCATGTTGTTGTTTACAATTTTAGCATCTGTCCCTTTCAAAGTTCTTTGCATGTATGGACTTATGCACTGAACCATGCACTGAATTTATTGTTTTAATTTCCAAAAAAGCTTGTCAAATAAACTATGAAATAAGCAATATTTTATCCAATTTTGTCAAGTTTTCCTGCACCACTTATTTTGCCATGTCATTGAAGACAAAAATGGTTCTTACCTTCATACGTTGATGGTCAATTGCATTGTTATCCACAATAATTGGGTTTGCTGGAGATTATTACTTGTCAAGCCAGTTATGTTTGTCCTGAGAGTTCTGTTGGCCTTCAAGAATAGGTGCATTTATTTGAGTCTGCCATAAAAGGGATCAGGGCAACTGCCAACTGGTGAGTTTCTTCTGTTACTATGGAAACAATTCAACAAGGTCTGTTGGAAAAAACAAATTGATCAAATATAAAAATATTATGGTAAGTTACTGTAATACTTCAACCAAGTGATTGGAAAACCTTATTAAATATGCTCTGATATATTAATCTTTCACCCACCTCTACCATTCCATCCTAGGGAAAGCACCAGGTTTGGCATGAGGATAGACAGCCCCCTCAAATTTCAATGATAACCTTTAAATCCCAATCTTACTGATATCCCTCTCAAATACCAATAATACTGCCCCTCCCACCCCTCACCCCCAAAAAAAAAAAAAAAAAAATCCCCATTTGAGTAATAACATATATACTGAACATTATCAAATAGGCCATGAATGTAATATTAATGTCTTTTTTAACTGTCTGGAACTTAATCTTCTCTGCAATAGATACCAGCTTCCATTAAAACAAATTAGTTTTCTCTACAATTATGACTGCAAATACAATTGCCTTTTTCTGGTCTTTTGAACTAGTCTTTCATTATGCTCCAAATTCTCTGATCTCAAAATTAACTTAGTTGAACTTCTTGTCTACATTCTCTGCATTAATGATCTCAGATAACTCTTTGAAATTTACACAACAAAGCTTGGCCTAAGCTCTTTGGCCTAATTACTGTTTGATTAGAGGCCATACATACTTCCAAAATTTAACTAAGATTAGTGAGGAAATCCTAAGTTTGTTTTAAAAACATGTTTATCATACAAATAATAGATTGTATAGAAAAATAAAAGAAAATGAACTTACATTTATAGCAGAAATCACTACCCTGACTCCTGTAGACATGCTAATAACATTTGCTAGTTTGAACAGTAAATGCCTAAAATGGCATCTCTCTGGTTTTAAATTTAAACTGTTTGACCTTCATAAAGAACATCCTGTGTTTTCATTGGCTAACAGGGATAACACTTCCTCCAACTTGTGCGCATGATCGAAATCTGACATTATCAGTGAACTTTCATTTAAACACAGTGTTGCTTGTATAGCCATGGAGCATTGAGATAGAAAGAGAATTTTTATTTTTTTAGTAAAGAAAAGTAAGAAAACTGAGTATTAGGAATCTCTAAATAACAGATTCCTTGTAAGGAGATTACATAAAGGTTATGTACACAAGCCTGTGTGAAATGGTAACAGAGAAGTGATGTATAGCTCCATGGGTTAATATAGAAAGGGAATGGATTAAAAGAGGGAAGATTTTGGCCATGCTAAGTTCAGTTAAATGCAACATTGGGGATGAGACATACAACATCATGGGGCTGAATGCATGGCATATTGGAACTTATGAGTTTCAAGGGATTTGGTCATGAAGGGGAGAGGAATCAACATGAGGCAGAGGCAGGGGGTTGTAAGGGTGACATGAGGAGTTGTGGGAGATAGTATCATTGAACATGTTTGGTTTTTGGGAAAGGATAACATCCAGTATTTAGTTTGTTCATGTGGAGAGAGGATGAATATGGAAGAGTGTGTCATTTGATCAAGGGATACTGTAGCACCACTGAGGTGTTGGTCAACATAAAGAAATTAATGAGCTTGAGGAGACTGAGGAATATTGCACAATGAACAAAAATGTTTTATGTAGCACAATTAAAACATTGAGTAGTATAATGCACCCCTCACTCAAGTTTTGCATTTGTGACAATCATGCTTCTTTTGAGTACACATCTGACCAAGTTATTATTAAACTGGAAGTTGAATGATATATGTTTTACTGATGAACTTTCAGATATTTGATTTTATTTATAATTATTTTATGGTCATATCTCTTTGGTTTCTCATCTAAATCAATGTAGAAATAATAAGAAAGGGAATATTAAAGATGAAAAATTATCCACAGATTTCCCACAATGTGTTTATTTCTAAATATTTCTTACATGGGAGTTACACTTGAATTTGTGTCTTACATATTTCTTATGTGAGACTGGCTTCAATTTGTGTTCTTACATGGAAAGTTTGTCTAATTGTTGATAGAGGTTGCAAAGAGCTTGTCAGATTGTTGTTGAGCTCGTGGCGAGCTCATCTATTTTTTAATGAGTTCGTCAGATTATTGACAAGCTCGTCACAAGCTTGTCCAGTTGTTGACAAGCTTTTGGCAAGCTCGTCTATATTTTACGAGCTCGTCAGATTATTAACGAGCTGGTCACAAGCTTGTCCAGTTGTTGACGAGCTCATCTATGTTTTGACGAGCTCGTCGCGAGCTCATCAACAATCTAACAAGCTCGCAACGATCTCGTTTTTTGTTGACGAGCTCGTCTTATTGTTGACGAGCTCGTGGCGAGCTCATGGCTATGTCTTTGGGACATTCTTAAATGTAAAAGAAAAGTGATGCATTTTTGTAATAATTTTCAAAAACTTTTATTTATTTTCTCTCTTCAACAAGGTTATTATGTACTTATTTACCCTTCAGAATCACAATGAAAAGTAAGTTTGAAAATTGCAAAATAAATTGACATTGATTTTTTTTTTTCTTCTCAAGAATATGTCTTCTTACATTTATCTTTATGCAGAAAGGGGGATGTTTCATCACACACAGAAATTAATTAAGTTACTGTATGTTTGAATTTACTTTTCAAGACTTTCAAGTTGATCACTTTATATTAAGTAAAATTACCCCTAGCTATCATCACTACAGTATTTCAGTCACACTTAAGGTTCCGACATACTGTAGTACTGAAAATCTCAAGTTTTCACAAAAGTCTAATGTTAAGTTTGTAACATTTATTTTGGGAACATGTTGTAGAAAATATTAGCTTACACAAGCAAAAGTTTAATGTTAAGTTTGTAACATTTAGTTTAGGAACATGTACAAAATATTAGCTTACACAAGCTTGCAAGCAATTGTGTAATAACTTGCATAAACTCTCAAAGAAATTGTGTTAGCTTGCACAAGCTAACAAAATTTTGATGTTAGCTTGCACAAGCTAGAAATATTTGATGTTAGCTTGCGCAAGCTAAAATATTTGATGTTAGCTAACCTAAAACATTTGATGTTAGCTTGCGCAAGCTAGCAAAAATTTGATGTTAGCTTGCAAGCTAGCAAAAATTTGATGTTAGCTTGTGCAAGCTAGCAAAATTTGATGTTAGCTTACGCAAGCTAGCATGAATTTGATGTTAGCTTGCGCAAGCTAGCAAAAATTTGATGTTAGCTTTGCAAGCTAACAAAAATTACATGCTAGCTTGCGCAAGCTAGCAGAAACTTCATGTTAGCTTGCGCAAGCTAAATGTTAGCTTGCATGCAAGCATGCGCTAGCTTGCTAGCTAGCGCAAGCATGCGCTAGCTTGCTGCAAGCTAGTGTTAGCTTGCTGCAAGCTAGTGTTAGCTTGCTGCAAAGCTTTGGTTCATTTCTAAGTGTTAGATTTGATTGCTGCAATGCATTTTGAGCTTTGACATAGAAAAAGGTATAAAAATACAAAAATTGTACCATTTTTGGAAGTGATGACTAACCCTAGCATTGTAGACATTGGATATATCAAAATAGCACAATTAGCATAGATTTGAAACTTTTCAATTGAGATTTTCAATCAATGATTTTTTCATTTAAGTTAGATTATATTTATAAACAAATTAAATTTTCAAGCTTGATAAATCAAAATTTCTTGTTTCTTTTCATAAAAACTTAAAAAATAATCATTATTTTGCAATAAGCTACAAAAGTCACAAAATTTGCCATGTAAATGACTGTTTTGAGGCTCTCATTTCTAAGATATGTTTTTAGATTTGCTTGTAACTTGGTACATTGATGCATTTTGAACTTCTGACATGAAAAAGGTATAAAAGCAAAAATTGTACCTTTTGGAAGTGATGACTAACCCTAGCATTGTATGGGACATTGGATCTATCAAAATAGCTCAATTTGCATACATTTTAAACTTTTTATTTGAGATTTTTCAATCAATAACCTATTTTCATTGTAAGTTAGATAGAATATGAACAATTTCATTTTGATGATGATAAACTAAAATATTTTGTTTCTTTTTTCATGAAAAAACAAAAACAGATGTTTATTTTGCGATGAGCTATACAAAAGTCACAAAATTTGCCATGTAAATGACTGTTTTGAGGCTCTCATTTCTAGGATATGTGCTTAGATTTGATTGTAACTTGGTACATTGATGCATTTTGGACTTATGACATAGAAAAAGGTATAAAAAGCAAAATTGTACCTTTTTGGGAAGTGATGACTAACCCTAGCATTGTATGGGACATTGGATCTATCAAAATAGCACAATTAGCATAGATTTGAAACTTTTCAATTGAGATTTTCAATCAATGACCTTTTTTCATTTAAATAGATCAAACATAAACAAATTTCAGTTTTCAAGCTTGATAAATCAAAAGTTCTTGGTTTCTTTTCATGAAAAGCTTAGAAAACAATGTTCATTTTGCAATAAGCTTCAGAAGTCACAAAATTTGCCATGTAAATGACTGTTTTGAGGCTCTCATTTCTAAGATATGTTTTAGATTTGCTTGTAGCTTGGTACATTGATGCATTTTGAACTTCTGACATGGAAAAAGGTATAAAAGCAAAAATTGTACCCTTTTGTGGAAGTGATGACTAACCCTAGCATTGTATGGACATTGGATCTATCAAAATAGCTCAATTTGCATACATTTTAAACTTTTTTATTTGAGATTTTTCAATCAATAACCTATTTTCATTGTAAGTTAGATAGAATATGAACAATTTCATTTTGATGATGATAAACTAAAATATCTTTGTTTCTTTTTCATGAAAAAAACAAAAACAGATGTTTATTTTGTGATGAGATATACGAAAGTCACGAAATTTGCCATGTAAATGACTGTTTTGAGGCTCTCATTTCTAAGATATGTTCTTAGATTTGCTTGTAGCTTGGTACATTGATGCATTTTGGACTTATGACATAGAAAAAGGTATAAAAGCAAAAATGTACCTTTTTGGGAAAGTGTGGCCTAACCCTAGCATTGTATGGGACATTGGATATGTCAAAATAGCACAATTAGCATAGATTTGAAACTTTTCAATTGAGATTTTCAATCAATGACCTTTTTTTCATTTTAAGTTAGATCATATTTAAACAAATTAAATTTTCAAGCTTGATAAACCAAAATTTTTGTTCTTTTCATAAAAACTTTTTAAAAAAATGATCATTATTTTTGCGATGAGCTACAAAAGTCACATAATTTGCCAAATAAATGACTGTTTTGAGGCTCTCATTTCTAAGATATGTGTTTTTAGATTTGATTGTAACTTGGTACATTGATGCATTTTGACTTATGACATAGAAAAGGTATAAAAGAGCAAAAAATTGTACCTTTTGGGAAGTGATGCCTAACCCTAGCATTGTATGGGACATTGATATATCAAAATAGCACAATTAGCATAGATTTGAAACTTTTCAATTGAGATTTTCAATCAATGACCTTTTTTTCATTTAAATAGATCAAACATAAACAATTTAAGTTTTCAAGCTTGATAAATCAAAAGTTCTTGTTTCTTTTCATGAAAAACTTGAAAAAAATGTTCATTTTGCAATAAGTTTCAAAAGTCACAAAATTTGCCATGTAAATGACTGTTTTGAGGCTCTCATTTCTAAGATATGTTTTTAGATTTGCTTGTAGCTTGGTACATTGATGCATTTTGAACTTCTGACATAGAAAAAGGTATAAAAAGCAAAATTGTACCCTTTTTGTGGAAGTGATGACTAACCCTAGCATTGTATGGACATTGGATCTATCAAAATAGCTCAATTTGCATACATTTTAAACTTTTTATTTGAGATTTTTCAATCAATAACCTATTTTCATTGTAAGTTAGATAGAATATGAACAATTTCATTTTGATGATGATAAACTAAAATATTTTGTTTCTTTTTCATAAAAAACAAAAACAGATGTTTATTTTGCAATGAGCTATAAAAAGTCACAAAATTTGCCATGTAAATGACTGTTTTGAGGCTCTCATTTCTAGGATATGTGCTTAGATTTGATTGTAACTTGGTACATTGATGCATTTTGGACTTATGACATAGAAAAAGGTATAAAAGCAAAAATTGTACCTTTTGGGGAAAGTGCGGCCTAACCCTAGCATTGTATGGGACATTGGATATGTCAAAATAGCACAATTAGCATAGATTTGAAACTTTTCAATTGAGATATTTCAATCAATGACCTTTTTCATTTTAAATAGATCAAACATAAACATTTTCAGTTTTCAAGCTTGATAAATCAAAAGTTCTTGGTTTCTTTTCATGAAAAGCTTAGAAAACAATGTTCATTTTGCAATAAGCTTCAAAAGTCACAAAATTTGCCATGTTAAATGACTGTTTTGAGGCTCTCATTTCTAAGATATGTTTTAGATTTGCTTGTAGTCTTAGTACATTGATGCATTTTGAACTTCTGACATAGAAAAAGGTATAAAAGCAAAAATTGTACCTTTTTGGGGAAGTGATGACTAACCCTAGCATTGTATGGGACATTGGATCTATCAAAATAGCTCAATTTGCATACATTTTAAACTTTTTATTTGAGATTTTTCAATCAATAACCTATTTTCATTGTAAGTTAGATAGAATATGAACAATTTCATTTTGATGATGATAAACTAAAATATCTTTGTTTCTTTTTCATGAAAAAACAAAAACAGATGTTTATTTTGCGATGAGCTATAAAAGTCACAAAATTTGCCATGTAAATGACTGTTTTGAGGCTCTCATTTCTAGGATATGTGCTTAGATTTGATTGTAATTGGTACATTGATGCATTTTGGACTTATGACATAGAAAAAGGTATAAAAGCAAAAATTGTACCTTTTGGGAAGTGATGACTAACCCTAGCATTGTATGGGACATTGGATCTATCAAAATAGCACAATTAGCATAGATTTGAAACTTTTCAATTGAGATTTTCAATCAATGACCTTTTTTCATTTTAATTAGATCAAACATAAACAATTTCAGTTTTCAAGCTTGATAAATCAAAAGTTCTTGGTTTCTTTTCATAAAAGCTTAGAAAACAATGTTTATTTTGCAATAAGCTTCAAAAAGTCACAAAATTGCCATGTAAATGACTGTTTTGAGTCTCTCATTTCTAAGATATGTTTTAGATTTGCTTGTAACTTGGTACATTGATGCATTTTGAACTTTTGACATAGGAAAAAGGTATAAAAGCAAAAATTGCACCCTTTTGGGAAGTGTGACTAACCCTAGCATTGTATGGGACATTGGATCTATCAAAATAGCTCAATTTGCATACATTTTAAACTTTTTATTTGAGATTTTTCAATCAATAACCTATTTTCATTGTAAATTAGATAGAATATGAACAATTTCATTTTAATGATGATAAACTAAAATATTTTTGTTTCTTTTTCATAAAAAAAACTAAAACAGATGTTTATTTTTGCGATAAGCTATACAAAAGTCACAAAATTTGCCATGTAAATGACTGTTTTGAGGCTCTCATTTCTAGGATATGTGCTTAGATTTGATTGTAACTTGGTACAATTGATGCATTTTGGACTTATGACATAGAAAAAGGTATAACAAGCAAAATTGTACCTTTTTGGGAAGTGCGGCCTAACCCTAGCATTGTATGGGACATTGGATATGAAAAATAGCACAATTAGCATCAATTTGAAACTTTTCAATTGAGATATTTCAATCAATGATTTTTTTATTTTAAATAGATCAAACATTAAACAAATTTAGTTTTCAAGCTTGATAAATCAAAAGTTTTTGGTTTCTTTTCATGAAAACTTAGAAAACAATGTTCATTTTGCAATAAGTTTCAAAAGTCACAAAATTTGCCATGTAAATGACTGTTTTGAGTCTCTCATTTCTAAGATATGTTCTTAGATTTGCTTGTAACTTGGTACATTGATGCATTTTGAACTTATGACATTGAAAAAGGTATAAAAGCAAAAATTGTACCCTTTTTGGAAGTGATGACTAACCCTAGCATTGTATGATTCATTGGATCTATCAAAATAGCTCAATTTGCATACATTTAAAAAAACTTTTTATTTAAGATTTTTCAATCAATAACCTATTTTCATTGTAAGTTAGATAGAATATGAACAATTTAATTTTGATGATGATAAAATAAAATTTTTTGTTTCTTTTCTTTAAAAAAACAAAAAAGATGTTTATTTTGCAATGAGCTATACAAAAGTCACAAAATTTGCCATATAAATGACTGTTTTGAGGCTCTCATTTCTAAGATATGTGCTTAGATTTGATTGTAACTTGGTACATTGATGCATTTTGACTTATGACATAGAAAAAGTATAAAAAGCAAAAATTGCACCTTTTTGGAAAGTGCGGCCTAACCCTAGCATTTTATGGGACATTGGATATGTCAAAATAGCACAATTAGCATAGATTTGAAACTTTTCAATTGAGATATTTCAATCAATGACCTTTTTTCATTTTAAATAGATCAAACATAAACAATTTCAGTTTTCAAGCTTGATAAATCAAAAGTTCTTGGTTTCTTTTCATGAAAAGCTTAGAAAACAATGTTCATTTTGCAAAAGCTTCAAAAGTCACAAAATTTGCCATGTAAATGACTGTTTTGAGGCTTTCATTTCTAAGATATGTTCTTAGATTTGATTGTAACTTTGTACATTGATGCATTTTGAACTTCTGACATAGAAAAAGGTATAAAAAAAAATTGTACCTTTTTGTGGAAGTGATGACTAACCCTAGCATTGTATGATTCATTGGATCTATCAAAATAGCTCAATTTGCATACATTTTAAACTTTTTTAATTGAGATTTTTCAATCAATAAGCTATTTTCATTGTAAGTTAGATAGAATATGAACAAATTTATTTTAATGATGATAAACTAAAATATCTTCCTTTCTTTTTCTTATAAAAAACAAAAACAGATGTTTATTTTGCGATGAGCTATACAAAAGTCACAAAATTTGCCATGTAAATGACTGTTTTGAGGCTCTCATTTCTAGGATATGTGCTTAGATTTGATTGTAACTTGGTACATTGATGCATGTTGGACTTATGACATAGGAAAAGGTATAACAAGCAAAATTTGCACCTTTTTAGGGAGGTGCGGCCTAACCCTAGCATTGTATGGAACATTGGATATGTTGAAATAGCACAATTAGCATAGACTTGAAACTTTTCAATTGAGATATTTCAATCAATGACATGTTCCATTTTAAATACATCAAACAAAAACAATTTCAGTTTTCAAGCTTGATAAATCTAAAGTTCTTTGTTTCTTTTCATGAAAAGCTTAGAAAACAGATGTTCATTTTGCAATAAGCTTCAAAAGTCACAACATTTGCCATGTAAATGACTGTGTTTTCAGGCTTTCATTTCCAAGATATGTTTTAAGATTTGCTTGTAGTCTAGTACATGATACATTTTGGACTTGTGACTTAGAAAAAGGTATAGAAAGCAAAAATTCACCCTTTTGGAAAGTGATGACTAACCTAGCATGTATGGGACATTGGATCTATCAAAATAGCTCAATCTGCATACATTTAAAAAAAAAAAAATTGAGACTTTTTTTATTAATAACCTATTTTCATTGTAAGTTAGATAGAATATGAACAAATTCATTTTAATGATGATAAACTAAAATATCTTCCTTTCTTTTTCTTATAAAAAGCAAAAACAGATGTTTATTTTGCGATGAGCTATACAAAAGTCACAAAATTTGCCATGTAAATGACTGTTTTGAGGCTCTCATTTCTAGGATATGTGCTTAGATTTGATTGTAACTTGGTACATTGATGCATGTTGGACTTATGACATAGAAAAAGGTATAACAAGCAAAAATTGCACCTTTTTGGGGAGGTGCGGCCTAACCCTAGCATTGTATGGGACATTGGATATCTTGAAATAGCACAATT
>JAIGNY010001138.1:0-12500 GCA_020152595.1 Chiridota heheva
TGTAGACACTACTTTATGTCTCATTAGGCTCATAATCATATTCTACAGTCCGGGAGAAACCTTCATTTTAAGGATCATCACTTGTATTCCTTACTTTAAGGGATTAAAAAAAGAAAGGATTATCTAACAGCTTACATCAGTTTTTGTTTTCCAAAAACTTAAGTGTAAATATCTCGAGACCAAATATAGATTTCGATTAATAAATCTACCCGTTAGGTCTATTTTCTTTGAATCATGATGAAAACTGGTTGATGATTAAACTGATGCAGAATCGGATATTTAAAAAGATTCAAAAATGCAGATGAAATAGAAACACAACAACAAGCATGCAAGATAGGAGAATAGCAAGAAAGATATCAAAAATAAAGAAAATCACGACTAACCCCTATTCCAGTTTTTCATTTTGGAAATGACCCAAAAATATTTTTGATCGGTTTAATGTGCATAGGAAGTATCTTTAATACTAATAAGCTGAAAAAGTTCTGTAAACTTTCGTTCATAAACATCACTTTATATTCAGTTGTGTATCGTAAATCAAGGGTGTTGATGGTTTGATTCATAATTAAGAAAATGCTTAAGTACAAAATCGGTATCATTAACGTTAGCACGGTGCAATTGCATTGGTTGCTTTAATACAATACAGTTAACTGTTATTTATCTTAAAATTTGGTTTATCGGAAGATACCTTTATCAGCGGGTGCATCCTTTAAACCAACAGCTGTGTAGTTATTGAATTAAATGGCAGTAAACTGTAGCTAGTCTTAGTGATAAGAAGTATTTACTAGATCTAGGTAAGTAATGATGTTCTTCTTCTGTGCCGTTATATTTCTCATAGCAAGGGCACTATTTTTGGCCGACTGATGCACTGGAAACGTATGTGTGAAAAATGGTAAAAGTACGATTTTTTTATTTTCAGTTTTTCAACCATTCGGAGATGCCAGGGAATATTTCAAATACAATGCAAGAAGTCAGGGTTATTTATGCAAAGTTCAAAAGCTTTGATTTGAAAGCCTATGGAAAAGCTATTGAACATAGTGATAGTAAAAGCGTTGGATTATTTCAGCGAGGACGTTGTTCAATCGTTGCAAGCTGTATCTGGAGCTGCTCTGAATCTGATATTGATGATTCCAATTGCCGAAATACTTTTCTTTAGCCTTTTCTATAGTCCGGAAGCATGCCTATTAATAGGAACATTTATAACACACGAGAATATTAAAGTCATGCAGCCATATTGTTTAGATGTTGCGATAAAATGTCATCATAGTTTCTGATTTATGTAATTAAAATATGAAATATTGAAGTATTAAACATTATTGTGTTGAAAAACATAACAATTTTCAAAATGGCCGTTTCGCGCCTAAAAGCTTAGTTCTATTGTCTATTTTATCTAATATTTCGAAAACGGCGTTGTAAACATATCAAATGGGAGTAGAAAAGTTGTAGCCATGACACTACTGAAGGTATTTTCATAAGTTTTAAATTTCCCCAAGCAAAGATATTTTCCCCAGACGTATTTCAAATTTAAAATTTGTAGCATTGCATAAGGCTTTAACGTTAGGATAGCGAAGGATCATGGGAAATAACACAAAATGGCGGCTTCCATGTAGCAAAATGTTCCCATTATAGGAGCATTGATGTTCTTATTAAAAGGCATGCTACCGGACTGTTCTGTGTGTAGGATACAAATGTAGCAGGAACTAGCTGGTTACAATTTCATTTCCGAACATAAGATTCACTCTAAAGCTTTTAACTTTTCTCTACCATCAAGGGTGGATAGCCACAAACGAACATATGAATAATGATAATAATATGTATCTCTACATAGTAAGTTAATTATTATACGAATGTTTTGTGATATTTTATCTTCATACATTCTTGTGACTAAAAGGCACATCAGTTCCCGAAACATACATGGGGCACGTTGATCTCATCGTTAGCTTCCTATGCATCAGATACGTCATCTACGGTTCAAGGAGGTATCTGCACATTCTATATATTTCATTTGATGTACCATCATTAATTTAAACATGGCTTTACTTCAAAATGTATTGGTTTTATTGAAGGTTGTCCAGCTTTAGCACAAAAATAATGACTTTTGCAAAAAAAATGATACCCATTCACATTATAGTTACTAATATAAAGCTAAATATAAAGTCCACAGAGTTAAACCTGGCAAGCTCAAATTGGGCATACACCTCGAATTATGTCAATATTGCAACCACAGAACCATTTCGTGGTAAAAACGTTCTGACATATTTCTGTTTAAGATTGTTATTCTGAGAGCCAAACTGTAATGCTAAAATGTAATGTAGTATTTGTATTATATTCCTTCATTTCAGCGATTTTAAACTATTGCTTGATTCAATTACATTAACCTGTAGAATAAGACAAGTCAATTAACCAGTAAAACTAGTAATTAAATCCATATATATATATATATATATATATATATATATATATATATATATATATATATATATATATATATATATATATATATATATATATATATATATATATATATATATATATATATATATATATATATATATATATATATATATATAAATATATATATATATATATATATATATATATATATATATATGTATAGATATGATATATATATATATATATATATATATATATATATATATATATATATATATATATATATATATATATATATATATATATATATATATATATATATATATATATATATATATATATATATATATATATATATATATATATATATATATATATATATATATATATATATATATTATCCCTAATTTTCAAAAAACATTCAATAGAAGCCGAATTAAAATAGGATATGACTCTTAAAACTGGTTGTTTTTGTGTAATTTGTCGGGTTACTGACTGAATGCGTTTTAAAATGTAATTTATGTTATTGATTAAAAAACATCGTAAATACGTAGTGTTTAATCTAAGTTGGTCCCAACTTAAAGATCACTACTAATAATAAGAATTATCAAAATCAGACATCGAGAACTTCAATAATCGTACCCATATGCTCAAATGAGCCACCCTAGATTATTTCAATTGAAATTTGAGAAAACGTTTTAAACCCATTTGATACTGACATTTATTTACATTTTTCAATTCAATTGTCAAAAATATAATCTTTAACAGTTATTTTACATTTTTGAATGTTACGTTACTTCTTTAGATGTTTAATACTGAAATGTATGTTTTGAAATTTCATTTATTTCTTTTCATGTTTTCAGCAGTTCGGTCCACGCCCGAACGGAGATCTCACAATCGGGGGATTTTTGTCATTATAACCCACAATGCATCTTTCCAAATTCAAATCTCTAAAGAAATACATAACGGTAAAATAGGTTTAACCACCAAAGGTAGGAAATATTCATGCCAAATTATTCTTATTTTATTTGTACAGCAGAACGATGGAAAAAAAATTTTTTCTTTTTCACCAGCGTAAATTGAACTTTAACCAATTCTAAAGTAATCTTTCAAACTTCATTTCATTAGTTTCTGAAGAGCAGATTTTAACATTTTAATCACCAGCAAAAGCTGAAATTATACTGAAATATTAATTTTGATATCATTGGTAAAGTACACAACTTTAGAATTACATAATTTAAAAAGCAGAAAAAATTAACGGCTGAACTTATTAGCAACAATTTAAATTATGGTCACTGCTCATGTCTCTATCTCCCAACAAGGAGTCTCCCGATCGAGAACGTGGACCGTACTGTTCCGCACTTTGAAAACTCTCGCTTTATCATAATTTGTGTAGCAAAATGTTCCCATTTATGGGAACATTTATGTTCCCATTAAAAGGCATGCTGCTGGACTGTTATATTCGTTAGTTTAACCTGTACTCACTTCATTTGAATTAGATCATTTCAGAAACCTTAGGTTACCGCTATTTCAAAAGAGATTTAACCGAGGTTTTTCTTCAGATTTGTTGCTATGCAAATACAATAGTATGCATTTATCAACTCTTCATCACGCGTGAAGACATTTAATCTTTGTCCGCTATGCAATGTCATATTTCATACACATGCCCTATAATCATGGAAAATGTGTTCCCTCTATCATGCAATTTTACAATGCTTTGTCCATTAATATCAATATCAAATACTTTTTGCATCTAAAATATATTAATTAATATACTTATGAATTGAAATTTCACCATGTACTGTAAATTATCGAGGTATCTTCAAGATGCCCAGTTAGCAGTTGGTCCTCCGTAGGCGAAAGGTTTGCAACGTTGGTACCATGTTGGGTGGCATACTAACAAGGGGCCAATGCTGTTTCATTGTACTGGAACCAACTGTTGGATAACAATTTTGGGTACTATTTGGCCCAAAGGTTGGGCGAAGCCACCCCATCGAACACTCAACTTTTTGCCAATGTAGGGTTAACGTGACCTACAACCATTTACCAACCTTGGCTAATCGTAATGGTGCCGTCAGGGAATATATTGTTTGGCACCGGTCATGTCTGTAGATCAACCGATCTGGCAAATACCACAATGCAAGGTACTTTAACAGGAGAAGTAATCAAAGCAGACAAATATAAAACTGGAAAGATGAGCTTAGGAACCTCACAGAGAGCGCTCTAACACCAAATGGAGTAATGTGAGCTTGTCAGGAAGTCATCAGTGGTGCCCTAACGAAGCGCAGCGACCTAATGGGGGTGGAGTGGGGGGGGGGTGGGAGTTATACAGTTTGGCAGTCGTGTCTCAACAAATATTTGAAAGAAGCGTACTTTGATTTCGAGATTCATTTCTGACATCATTAATCATAAGTTGTATAATCAGAGTTAATTCATGATTTATTGCATCCTTTTATGTTATAAAGCGAATAAGTTTTATATCATAAACACACATGAAGGGAAGTTCTCTATGATTCCCCGATTGATTGCGATATTATTCTTTTCTTTTCTTAACAAAACTAATAACTCCCTAAACACTCACTTGGTTGTCACACATGCTGTTGAGAGATATTTTTTATGCTAAATGTCTGGAATTAAGGCAATGCTCAAAACTCTAAAGAAATACATAACGGTAAAATAGGTTTAACCACCAAAGGTAGGAAAAATTCATGCGAAATATTCTAGTTTTATTGGTACAACAGAACGATGAAAATAGTTTTTCTTTTTTTTCACCATCGTAAATTTAACTTTAACCAGGGAATTCTAAAGTAATTTTTAAAACTTCATTTCATTAGTTTCTGAAGAGCAGAATTTAACATTTCAATTACCAGCAAAAGCTAAAATTATACTGAAATATTAATTTCAATATCATATGTAAAGTACACAATTTTAGAATTACATAATTTGAAAAGCAGAAAAAATTGACGGCTGAACTTATTAGCAGCAGTTTAAATTATGGTCACTGCTCATGTCTCGATCTCCCAACAAGGAGTCTTCTGGTCGAGAACGTGGACCGTACTGTTCATAGCCCTTTGAAAGCTCTCGCTTTATCATGATTTACAGTCTCATCAAAACTCTAATTTTATTGTAATTTAAATTCATGTAAACAAATAAGAGCGCTGGTCTGTTTTCATTCACATTACTATAAAACCTTTGGTTTTATTTGTAATTCATAGTCATGTTAAAACATTGGTTCTATTGCATTAACAATATATCAAATCTGGGATTAGTATAATTTACGGTGATGTCAAAGCGCTGGTTCTATTTAATCTACGTTCCTGAAAATAATATTTGGTTTTAATGTTTTTACAGACATGAAAAGATCTCCTTTTAGTGTGTTTTAAAGTCCTGTAAAGACTCGATCAGGCGATCCTTGAACCAGACAGGAAACGTGGATTATGCACAGTCCAGTAGAAAGCTTATTCTTATGGATCCCGTGTGTATGACTTATTTTACGAAATTTAGAACAAAGGATTATCTAAGGACTGTTTCTGAATTAAGGGTAATTAACAATAATCGCTGACAAGGTAATAGCTGTCTAAAATTCATTTATAAAATATCAAGGTTGATGAAACTGAAGAGTAGAATTCAAGACCAAACAAAATATACGGTTAGATTTCATGATTCACACCATTAAATCCCTATCTTCTTGAAATCGAGATACAAATATCTTTTAAATCATAATACTGTACGAGGATACCAAAGTTTACTCCGTAAACATCAAGGTATATTATGCTAACTTTGAAGCTTTCACATCAGAAAATAGGACCAACTCTTAAAGATATTGATTTCAAGTTTTTGAGATTTTAATTATTTTACAATAACCGTAAAACATGATGTGTGGCGTATAGTTATTATCATTCTACTTGAAAATCCCTTTCGGGATGTTTTAGAATTTTACAGAACAGTTATATACAACATATAGCGGCACATACTCTCGGACATAAAGAGATTATCCAGAGTCGTATTTCTATTTATTTTTATTTAAATCTCCTTCCTTACGCCAGTATATGGAGACATTTCACCATTAAGTATATTTCCACAATTTTCGTCTCTGGAAAGCCTCTGGCGGATTACATTATTTACATTTAAACTGCCGTTAGACTCGTATGTCGTAATCCATTTTCTATACAATTCAGCGCCTCGGATATTTAGGATTGTGTTCAAACAAACAAAAGAGCAATATATCATTTTGATTGAAAACAATTGCAACATTCTTTGTAAATGATTTTGCTGCATAAACTCTTTTCAGACCTAATTACATGTACATTATACCAGTTCGGGTGCAACCCAAAAAACTGGGTCCTTTGAAATACCCAAAAAATTAGGTACTTTTATGTATTACGTCATCGCATGAGCCTACACATTGGACTATCCCACACTAAACATGGAGTTTCTCATTTTCTGCTCCGGATTGTCCAAAATTTCAATGGATAACCTGAAATTTTGGAGACGGATAGTAAACAGATATTCAAAACTTTCTGCCGCTGCTTTTTGATATTCGCGGTGGTTTTTTTTGAGAAAATAAATAAAACAGATTATAAGCAGTCTGTTTTGTTTATTTTCTCAAAAAGGCGACAATGAATTTCAAAAAGCAACGGCAAAAAGTTTTTAATATCTATTTACTATCCGCTTCCAAAATTTCAGGATATCCAGTGGAATTTTGGACAATCTGGGGCGGAAAATGAGAAACCCCATATGTTTAGTGTGGGTTAGTCAAATGTGTAGGCTCATGTAATGACGTAATACATCAAAGTACCCAATTTTTTGGGTATTTCAAAGTACCCAGTTTTTTGGGTTGCTCCCGAACTGTATACAGTCCGGCAGCATGCCTATTAATAGGAACATATATAACACACGAGAATATTGAAGTCATGCCGCCATATTGTTTAGATGTTGCAATAAATTCTCATAGTTTCTAATAGATGTATTTCAAATATTAGAAATCATTGTGTTGAAAAACATTTGAATCTTCAAAATGGCTGCTTCGCGCCAAAAAGCTTTGCTCTATTGTTTATATCATTTATGTCTGTAAATCAACCGATCTGGCAAATACCACACTGCAAGGTACTTTAACAGGAGAAGAAATCAAAGCAGACAAATATAAAACTAAAAAGATGAGCTTAGGAACCTAACAGAGAGCGTTCTAACACCAAATGGAGTGTTGTGAGTGTGTCAGGAAGTCAACAGTGGTTACCTAATTGGGGTGGGGGAAGGGGGGGGGTGAGTTTTACAGTTTCGCTGTCGTGTCTCAAAAAATGTTTGGAAGAAGCGCACTTTGATTTCGAGATTTATTTCTGACATCATTTATCATAAGTTGTATAATCAGAGCTAATTCATAATTTATTGCATCCTTTTATGTTTATAAAGCGAATAAGTTTTATATCATAAACACACATGAACGGGAGTTCTCTATGATTCCCCGATTAATTGCGATATTATTCTTTTCTTTTCTTTAAAAAACTAATAACTCCCTCAACACTCACCTGGTTGTCACACACGCTGTTGAGAGATATTCTTTATGCTAAATGTCTGGAATTGAGGCAATACTATTTCAATGTTAAAAATAAAGGAAGTTGCACTGATAGAGTTGAGTTGTTATGTTTTTTGTTTTTCTACCCTTTTAATATGGTACTCATATGGTAATATTATTATATCAGATCGTACAAAAAGGTTTATCATGATAAATATTCAGAGCCTTACATTTCTCATCTAAAATTCATACATATACTAATGAGACAATGAATCAGGATGAAATTTGTCATGTTTTCTTTAAACGTACATATAAAGAAAACAAACAAATAGATCATGGACATTCCAACGCTTGCTTTTTGTTATTTGAATTTTATGCACACTATAATTTTCGATGTATTATCTAAAAAAGAAATTGTGCTAAGTAGTTACGAAACTTAACTTAGAAATCAAAACTTGCAAAACTAGATTTGAAAAATGTGCAATAAAAGCAAATTACATGCATCCATCCAACCTTGAAATGCCAATAATCCATAATTCCTTACGCAAGTTTTCTCGTTATCAATTAAGTGGTATTCAAATAAAAAATGTGGGTTTAGTTTCTTTGAGAAAGAAATACGCGTTCTATCAGATTGTACAATAAGTTTTATCATGATTATTATTCTGATACTTACTTTCTTATTTTAAATTAATTTTCACACTTATGAGACATTAATCAATTAATACTTATTATACTTATGATTTAATACGAATTCAATGGACTTAAAGTTTTAAAATGAGGGAAATAAACTTTACTGCATGTTCTCCTTTATATTTCTATAAGCGTGCTTATTTGATGACACTAATATATTGGACCCTGCTACAACATTTATCATCATGAATATTCAAAAGCTTACTTTCTAATTCAGTAAAAAGTATACACCTACTATTAAGATAATGCATATAATTACGTATATGTTTAGGTTTCTTATCTAAAAGAATCACCCCGCTCTTTTGTTATACCACTTCACTTTTTAAAGAAAATGCGATTGATGTGCTACCTTGCAAATTGTCGATATTTTTTTTTTTATTTTCAAAATGTTCTTAAAAAAATTACTGAGACCTTTCGTTTGTTTGTCTTAATTTTCTTGGTTCATTAAACGCACTTTAAATATAAATAATTATACATAAAAAAAGTTATTTTCTAAACAATTATTTTAATTGATATTCTTAGAAACTTTCACGTAGTATATATTGTATTTTCTTGAAAAAAATAGGAAATCATTGGTTTAATATGAAAGAAATTCCCGAGTAGTAACATAGTTACGGGTGCATCAGGTGGTTTCTTCTCCATCCCATATTAACAAAAATGTCATTATCACGTTACCCGTCATAATTAATCCCCTCAATTTGTTATCAGATGTCACCTGACCTCATTACTCTCCCCAAAAATATAATAAATAAAATAGAAATAATAATAATATTAATAATAATAATAATAATAATAAAATAATAATAATAATAATAATAATAATAATAATAATAATAATAATAATAATAATAATAATAATAATAATAATAATAATAATAATAATAATAATAATAATAATAATAATAATAATAATAATAATAATAATAATAATAATAATAATAATAATAATAATAATAATAATAATAATAATAATAAGTAATAAGTAGAAATAGTAATAATAATAATAATAATAATAATAGTGGTAGTAATAATAATAGTAATGATAACAATGATAATAATATCATTAATAATAATAATAATAGTAGTAGTAGTAGTAGTAGTAATAACAAAACAATAGTACAAATAAGTAGTAGAATGTTGTAATAACAGTAAAACAACAACAGTAATTATAGTAGTAGTAGTAGTATTGGTAGTAATGGTAATAATAATAATAGCTAGTAGTAGTATTAATAATAATAATAATAATAATAATAATAGTAATAATGCTAACAATAATACTGATAATAGTATGCTAATAAAAAGTAGAATAATAATAATAACAACAACAACAACAATGGTGATAAGTGGTGGTGGTGGTGTTAGGTGGTGGTAAGTGGTGGCAGTGGTGGTGGTGGGTGGTGGTGGTGGTGGTGGTGGTGGTGGTGGCGGTAGTGGTGGTGGTGGTGGTGGTGGTGTAGGTGGTGGTGGTGGTGGTGGTGGTGGTGGTGGTGGTGGTGGTGGTGGTGGTGGTGGTGGTGGTGGTGGTGGTGGCAAGTGGTGGCAGCAGTGGTGGCAGCAGTGGCAGCAGTGGTAGTGGTAGTAGTGGTGGCAGTAGTAGTAGTAGTAGTAGTAGTAGTAGTAGTAGTAGTAGTAGTAGTAGTAGTAGTAGTAGTAGTAGTAGTAGTAGTAGTACGGGAACTTTCTTTATTTAATATTTTTGATAAGGATCTGAAACAGAAAAAATGAGCCTTAGTTCCATTTAAAGTGTTATAAATAACTACAATTCATAAGTTGTAATTCTGTTCTGGATTAATTCTGTCCTCTGCTCAATCGTGCACGCAGGGTATAACCTAGACTTCGAGCGCAGGGGGTGTTCAGACAAATTTGTCCGACAAAAAATAAATCAGAACAATTTAGAATAGTTTTTCTGTTTATATCTAGTATATAAGTATAAGGCTACAACTTAAATTAAAAAAACGATCAACATATCACAGCCTTCCGCATGAGACGTAGACGGGCAATGAAACCAAGAACACCTGAATAACGGGGCAACTACGGCAACCCCTACCCTTCTCCTCACGGGGACAATGGAGGCAAGAATTGGGCCAGGCTCCATTTCACGAGAGCAACGGGTCAAGAAGTGCCCTTTGTGATATTTATTTTAGAGTCCGTTTTGATACTAAAAATTCTTCTTTATGCTTTGAAATGGCTCTTTTCGATATAAAAACTGTTATTTCTCATCAATTGTGCTTTTTTACTTTCAGATGCATGCATACCCGAAAGTTTTACGACCTTGTTGCCCTCTTCATGACTCGCTCCTTGCCTATTTCGCGTGCAGTTGTTCCAGGATGAAACCCATGATTGGAAACAACATTGAATTATACGGGAAACTCCTTTATTGTGCATCTTTAATTAGTTTTCAGTACACCACATAATAATTATTAATACAGTTTTAATTGATAATGTATGACAGTAGGCCTAAACTTGAATTAAAGTTTATTGGCTTTAGTTTAATTTTGGACGCTTCCAGTTGCCAAGACAGTTCATGAAAGTATCGTCACCTTTCATTATTTTGATTGCCACCTTCAGTTGTTTAGGACGCATATGGCAAAACAAAACAAAAAATGAATACTTCTCATTTATTACATTAATTAGATGTCTTGAATAATTCTATATGCCATGATTACTACTACTATCTTCAATCAGTAAAGTCAGTGGATGTGTGCACTTGTTTTAGACGCACGATTTGTTTTTTACGCCCGCGTTCAACATTTACGCTACGCTCGCATGACTGATGTTCAATAGAATTTGAAATAATTATGTACATTCACTTCGGCGCACACGATTGTGAGAAGGTAGCAACCGATGTAGGGGAAAGTTTCTTCTTTTTACGGGTTTTAGTTCATAGTTATTGATTGTATTTTTATGTGCCCAAGCTTTTAAGATCAAAAGTTACATACTAGAAGATTTTTTCGTTGATATGTAGCTTAATTTTGAAGGTTAAAATGAATGAGGTAAAAAAGTACAAATTTCTTGGAAAATGTTCGCAAAACAGGAATGCGTCGAAAATATTCTGCGACGCGACTATGATGAGTCAATGTAGCGGTTTCCACCGCTATATGCATAGGATGATATCTAACCGAGTATTCGCAGTCATTTAATGGATACAGCGTATACTACGGTCAGATGTTTATCTGACTAGCACAAGGATTCGCTGCATTAAACAACGTTATACTGCAGTAAGTAGGCCTAACGTTAGGCTAATCACTAACTTTAGGCAATCGCTAACGTGTAACGTTTACTTACTCGTTAGGCAATTATATTCGTAATCATTGGCCACTAATCACAAATGGGGAAGATTGAACAACAGGTGTTCCTAGCGTTATGGCAAGCTATATACTTAATACATATATATATAAAAGGTAGGTCACTTTTAACGTGACTTTCGGACCGTAGGCCTATATGAAAATTCCTTTTTTGAAGTGCTGTTTCTTCATGACGTCATCGCAACGTTTATTTGGTTTGCAGCAAATTGTTGGGCTTTTACACTGTTATGACTGTAATGTCGGTAGAAAATCCATCGTTTTACATCTCATCAGAAAAAAAAGATCAAATACTGTGGCTTATAAACGAAGAAGGAAGTCTCCAACTAATATGAGTTGAGTCAAAAGATGTAATTAAGATTCGCGAGTGGTAAAAAAAAAAGGAATTTTTATATACGGTTCAAAAGTCGCCTTACAAATTGACCTACCTTTTTATATAGGCCTAGGCTATATAAGTTATATAAGTATGTAGGTTGCCATAACGCTAGGAATACCTGGGGATTGAACCAACCGATATTAGGCTAGGCCTACATATAAAAAGGGAAAATAATAAAATGGGAAAAATATATCTGCTATTTAACGTGGAGATAGGACTATGTTAGTTT
>JAIGNY010001138.1:17500-102500 GCA_020152595.1 Chiridota heheva
CATATATATATATATATTTATATATATATATATATATATATATATATATATATATATATATATATATATATATATATATATATATATATATATATATATATATATATATATATATATATATATATATATATATATATATATGATTATTATATAGATTATTGAGGACGTCTAATTGGTAAGAAGCCACAGATATATAATATGGTAGATACCAAACTCTGACGTCACTCCCATTGGATCCCACAATCACTTTTTGTGCCAGATTTGGAACCCACATGCTAATTATTTACATAATTTAGGCTTTTTTGTTAAGTCGTCGTGCAGAAAACTTTTTCTACAGCCGACCAAAAGTTTCCCGAGTAAGCGAACGGCAAAAGCAAGTAAGTTATGCTAATTTTCATGTTTTAGCTCATTATTCTGAAATATTTAAAAAGAAATTAATTAGTTGCTTTGGTTAAACCATATTAAGTGCTCAGAAAGAAAACTAAGCCCCGAATATAATCTTAAACGATTCGTGAGTAAAGACATTCACTGTCTCACTATACTCCACAGTGTGGCATGTATACCTATTTAACGAGGCTGCACCTTCAAGCCATTAATTAGTTGGGACTTGTGTCTATTAAACGTTAAGCTTACAACTTCAAAACGAAACATAAATGTGGCGATTAGGTTGAAAAATTAGTATCTCAATCTCAGTTGTAACTTCGTCACCACGTATATTAACAAGGTAAGATTCACAGGTGTTCCTAGTGTTATGGAAACCTAGGCCTATATACCTAATACAATATATGTAGCCTAGGCCTATCAAGTATATAGGTGCCATAATGCTAGGAACACCTGTGATAACATAAGGGTGATTGAAATTCAGGTCACTAACGTTAACCATAGGCCTTATGGCATGCCTAAATTTACGCCTAACGTTAGGCCCTAATATGTAATAAAATAATAAGATGACAGGCGAAGAAGGGCTACATCACATCATAGAAAGCCCAAACTGCAGGCCACCACAAAAGAAAATTACAGTAAACGCAAAGATGCCCAAAGTTAGTAAAGAACTTTTATAAAAGTTCTTATTTTTATTTTTTTAAATAAATGAATTAAGAAAATTACTCAGGGTTTACCTCACAACATAATACTAGTACCAGCAAACTTCATGGAGTTAAGCTGATGTAGGTATACAGTTGTAGGCATAGTAACTAACACTACACTAACTTAGAAATCAAAGTTAACCAATGTATCATTTTCATCTTTTCCTTGCTAACATTGCTAGTGCTACATACTGTAAGTCTTACCTTGCAACAGCCTACCAAAGAGGGTAGTATAATTTTGAAGATGCAAGAAGGCAGATTACCAAATTCTGAAAAGTCTTTGATTGGTACGTGTACTGTTTATTATGAACTACACCATATTTCATTAACATCCTCTTGGCACATTTGACTCTGACTGTCGCGGTGCCGTTAAACATCAACAAACCAAACCAAACCTATTATGAACATTTTTCAGGTGATCATTCAAGTGGCGTCATATGTCGTATTCATCTTTCGATGCCAGGGGGTGGGGAAAATGGTAATCATCGGAAAAGGCCTGTATGCAGAGGCGTATAGGAAGCGATGGCGGATTCTGATTTCACCTTCCTGATTTTTAAGTATAATTAGGATATTACTAATATCAATTTCAAAAAATGAAAAACAATTTGGTCATTTTTTTATTGCAACTTTTGGTACAATTATTGAAAATTTGTATAACTATTTAAAAAGAATTGGTAACATTTCCTGAAAATAAAAGATTTTTCTTTAAAATTTTCCGAAAGATTGAAAACAATTGCCCAAAGATCAGAGAAAATTGCACAAAATTGAAAGTAGCAGAATAAAAGTTCCCAAAAATTAAAGAAAAAATCCTGACAATTAAAGAAATTTCTGGAAAATTGAAGAAGAACCAAATTTATAATCAATTCATTTTTTATCGTTTATTTCCCTAATAGGTTTTATAGCATATTGTGTACTGGTATACTCCACTACTTACATCTACATACATAATTTCACAAAGAAAGGGAGGGGGGAGGCAAGTTTCCTGTAATATAAGAGATCTACAGAAGTCTATCATCCTCATCACCATGCGTATCAATACTCATCATACACCTACTTCAGATTATGTACCATCCTCTTTCATCACCATGTAATCACATCGTCAACACGCTCCATCAGACAGTCCAACATTATGTTATGGAAACTATTACATGTCTTACGTCTCTTATTCATTATCTGAAGTGAAACTCCCAATCTATTTATACCCCCATGACCCTGTCCCCCACTGAACATGCCACTGGTCATATGACATAAATCCAAAATGAGAGGATGCACAAAATGGTGAAGCGCAAGACGGTGAAACTATTTCTTTAGTGAATTTGGAGCTCTGAAATGAAGATCATATAAACCACCATTTTTATTTCGTACTGTTGATTCTTTACAGGTTAGTTTAGTGTCATTAAATTTTTGACCGAAGTTGTAACAAAATTTGAATTGAGCGTTCATATGAAACTTCAATTTTCATAAAAACACGAAAACTTGACTCCCCATGGAAGATTATATTCAGTATCTTGTGTAGATTATGAAACAATGCAAACAAGCTTATTATCAAACTGCCACTGTTTGTACCCTACATTACAACTGACCTTTATGTAATTTCTTAGAATACATGTTATCACTTATTTTGTCGTAATAAGTAGCTTCTCTCATCCAGAATAAGACTTGATTTGATCAGGGTTTAATCTGAATATCATAGTTCACCTATATGCACACATTTATAAAGCTATATTTAATAAATAAGCTATATTTAATAAATAACCTTCTTGCAACTAGCACGATATTTAGAAATTAAAGTTAAGCAACCTATAATTTTCATTATAATGCAGGATGAAGGACATACGACAAACAGAGCAAGATGTTACCATATTGGCCTAACCTTGCCATAGAGTACTTAGGACCAAGGAGGATCTATGAAGATGCAGTTTACCAAAATTCCAAAGGTATGACAAGTACAATAGTGAACATTAGAGTAATGTCATATGACATAAATCCAAAATGCATATTATGGTAAAATAGAAGTGGATTAAACTGTCTTTTAGTGAATTTGGAGCAAGTTCTGACATGAAAATGATAAAAGACACACCGTTTTTATTTCATGATGCTGATTCATTTAATACTGCTGTAGTTTTGTTGAGGAGTGTAATCAAATATTTATGACAGACGTTAAACAAAGTTTGATGTATAAATGGTTTTTGTGATCATATGAAAATTAAAGTTTTATCAAAACACTAAACTTTGACTCCTCAATGAAACTAGAGTACCTTCTTTAAACTTATTAATGAAACAACGCAGACTAGAAAGCAAACTGCCATAGATTTAACCGACATTCAGTTCTAGTGTACACTCTTGTTTTAGATATTCCACACAAATCAAAACTTTTTCTATAATTTAACCAAATTGTTCTTATTTTACCTAATTTCTCTTTAGTTTTACCTAATTTTTCAATTTGATGTTAAGAATTTCCCAATTTCACCTCCCAAGCGGAATGAAAATATTCAGTCCATGTACTGTAACTTAAAAAAGAATACAACTTTTTCCTTTGGCAGCTAATTGCATCAATAGAAAAGTATCTTGATGGGGCTGGCCTGCAGGAATCCATTCCAATTTCAATTGATGAATATTTCAGGTATGCACTTGTTCACGTGTTCATCTCCATTGCAATACATATTTGCGAATAGACTTGGAAGAAAAAATAAAATAGTACTATATATTTATATATAATATATATATATATATATATATATATATATATATATATATATATATATATATAATATATATATATATATATATATATATATATATATATATATATATATATATATATATATATATATATATATATATATATATATATATATATATATATATATATATATATATATATATATATATATATATATATATATATAATATATATATATATATATATATATATATATATATATATATATATATATATATATATATATATAAAATATATATATATATATATATATATATATATATATATATATATATATATATATATATATATATATATATATATATATATATATATATATATATATATATATATATATATATAAATATATATGGTACTATATATTTTACATAACATGAACTCAGGATTTATTAATAGGCCTGCTTGAGCTACAGTAAAAAACAAAAACCTTTCATGAACAGCCCTCAGAGGAGGACAATTTCAAATCCTACATACTGTGATCAATGGTGGACTATTTAGCACTTCATTATCATTGAAGGCAATCAAGAGGCATATAGAGCCACAGAAGTAAAAAAGATTTCATTTTCGTTACATTATCACCTGTTTTCTGATGGACCAAAGCATGGACCATCGATTCGATGAAACATTAAAGGATGTTATTGCAGAAATGTATATATACAAGCACCAGGTGAGTATTTAATCATGATACAGTACTGATTTATTTTTCCATGTTTATTCATACATTTATAGGTATTCCAGAGGCACTGACAATCATTTGGTATTGGGTTATCTTGAACAACAACTTGGAATTTGCAGAATGGTATGGGAAGACTTATCACCACAGGTATTAAACACATGTTAAAAAAAAATGTATATATATATATATATATATATATATATATATATATATATATATATATATAAATATATATATATATATCTACAATTCTACATGCCACATATATCCTCTTAGCTTTTGATGGTGGACAAGCATGCATGTCATTCAGGCCATGCAGACCTGCAGAGGATTTATGATTTATATCTTCTGTATGTAGTGGGTGACACAAGATGCTGGAGGGGTGGGGAGGGGGGTACTCATACTAAAAGTTGTAGGGGTAAGCAGCCCATCATCTGAAAACCATATCCGCAGTATGACAAGGTCTAACGAATTGATTTTGAAGAGTCAGATTCTATCATGGCATCTTTTTCTTCCGGAAATCTTTAATTCTATAGAAATCTCCTTCAATTTTCATGAAATTTGCTTCAATTTTCTTCATTTTCCAGAATTTATTTTCAATTTTCACGAAATTTGCTTTAATTTTGGAAAATTTCTTTTATTTTGGGGATATCTTCTTCGTTTTCGAGAAATTTGCATCAACTTTTGTGAAATTTCCTTAATTTTTGTAAAATTGTCTTCATGTTTGGGAAATTTCCATCAACTTTGGGTAAATTTTCTACAATTTCAATTTTCATTTTTGGAAAATTGTCTTCATTTTGCAAAATTTTCATCAATTTTCGAGATATCTTCTTCATTTTTGGGAAATTTGCATGAATTCTTGTGGAATTTTCTTCATTTTTGTGAAATTTGTCTTCATTTTCGGGTATTCATTCAATTTTTAATTTTTGTCAAATTTGTTTCAATTTTATCTTCGTTTTTCAGGAAATGTACTTTATTTTTGGAATATCTTCTTTGTTTTTGGGAAATTTGCAGCAACTCTTGTGAAATTTCCTTAATTTTTGTGAAATTGTCTTTTTTGGGAAATTTCCATTAATGTTTTGTAAATTTCCTTCAATTTTTAGGAAATCTCCTTCATTTTCAGGAAATTGTCTTCATTTTGGGAAATTTTCATCCATTTTCCGAAAATTTGCTTCGATTTTTGTGAAATGTCCTCAATCCATTTTCAGAAAACCCAAATTTTAAATAATTTTATTCCCCCCCCCTCCCTTCCTATCCTCCCGCCACCCTTACAAATAGTTTCACCATGATAATAGACTTCTACATTTTTTTAGGTTTGTTAGGACAAATATCAAATCTGGCCCCCAATGTCAAATATCTTCCTACGTCCCTGATATACAGATATATGTACATCACATACGGACTTCCCCTCCACCCCAAGATCAAGGTGGGAGTAGTAGAGAAAGGACGACAAGTTTAAGAACACAATTGATGTGTTGTTTCCAGGTTATAAGATGGAAAAGTTTGTGAAAAATTTGTGTCACTTAGAAAAAGTCAGCATGACTTTAAAATAATTTATAAATTGTAGTAGTTACTTTGTCAGATTATAAATGCTTTAAATCTTGATGATATGGCAAAAAGTCTAACCATGGTGCTAAGTCAATACATGGCAAGACCTTAACCATTTCTCTTAAATTAATCAAATGTCATTTGTTAGTGCTAATTTGCACTTATGGAAAAAAAAACAATACAAGAAAGGAAAGAGCCCTTCATTAAAATGCATTTTTATTTCAAGGTCTATGGACATATAGCAATTTCTACTGGTTGAAAGATTATTAAAATCTGAGCAGATTAGATTTTTAAATTTTAAAAGGAGCAATTTTACTTTTAGAGATACAGTTGATCAAAGTTTGATCAGTTTTTAAATTGATGCTCGAATTCGTTATGTAATTCGTTTCAATTTTTTCCTAAATCAGAATTACTGAAAGTGATAAAAGTTTATTTTCTTGGAGACATGGTAAAGACTCATAAACATTTTTTTTTTTTATCAGAATTTGCTACACCACTCCAAAGAATTACGATACACATTTAATCAAACAAAAGGATTTACAAAAGAAAATTCCATGGTAGTCCAGTAATGTAAAATTGTTTGCATAAATGTGCAAATCGATGACAGATTTAAAAATGGTGTATAATGGTTAACATTTAACCAATCTTGATAATATTATTTGCTCCTATAACGGTTTTTAATATATTCTTAAGCAATTTAGGTAATGTTGCCTCTACACGTATATAGACATTAAATTTCATTAATGATATTTAATTGTTCTGAATATCTATTTATTGTAATTTTTTTTAACAGATGCTGATCTAGCCTAGCCTATGAAGTGCGGTAATATCTCATGATACACCAATACAGCTCAAAGAATATGTGAAAGGTAGACCAACAGTGGTCATTAGAATGGAGTGGATGCTTGTCGCTAGAGTAACCCATTACTGAAGGTACACAGAGGATCGTTCTAAGTACATTAAGGATTGATGCGATTTGTAACAAAAAGAACGTTCATGTATTGTTGAAGAATTTTAGCTGAATAAGTTTAAAATCCATTGTAAATGGAAACAAAATTCCCATTTTAATATTTTGCAGGTGTATGAACATTTAAAAGGCAACGATAACTAAATTGATTTATAAATGGTTTACAAATTCTCACAAAATCATTAAAGAAATTGACCGTTTTACAGCTTTTTGAATTTTCAGACATAAAAATATAAACTTTTATAGCTATAGGTAATTTGTTTTCACCTCCGTTTATTGTTTGTCATCAAGATATCTCAAGAACTGATTTGGATTCTGATCAAATTTGATGTGTGGTTTTGTTACTGCTTTAGAAAGATGTGATTAAAATTTGGGACGTATTGGAGTAGGAATAAGGACAAAAGGGTAGGGGTGGGGATGTTTTAGGGTGAGTTTGTTTGTCATCATCATATCTCAAGAAGTAGTCACTGGATTTTGATTAATTTTGGTGTGTGGTTTTGTTTCTGCTTAAGAAAGAAGTGATTACAATTTGAGTGATATTAGAAAGGGAATAGTGCAAATGTGGTGGGGATATTTTGTCTGTCATCAATATATATGTAAAACTGATGACTGGATTTGGATTTTTCTGCTTTAGGAAGAAGTAATTACAATTTGGGATGTATTGGAATAGAGGAAGTGCAAAAATGGAGAAGTGGGGATATTTTATGGCAAGATTTATCAACACTTAGTTGAAACTTTTCAATATAATGTGCTGAACAATGAATTCTTGCCATGAAAGAACAGCCATACAATGAATTTTTTGCCCTCAAAGAAAATCAAGTGAAGTGGTTTCTGGTATCAATGAAATCAAAACAATTGGTTTCTGCCATGAATAAAAATGATGGAATGTGAATCTACCTTGTATATAGCTCAAACAATGAATGCTTAGCCTGAATTACACTGAAAACAGTGATGATCCTCAACTGTTTAGAATGTAAATGGCAATACAGATCAACAGTGAGAAATTGATTGTTTGGGGTTAAAACTTGGTGGATCGAGGGTTTCCGAGGTAGATTGCATTCCGGTGGGGAATTAAGAGGGGCAGAGGTATGTGTTCTGCATTGTGCTATAATTCTAGTTTTTGATGTATTGGTGTCCTTGGTATTTGCTTATGTAAATTGTTCTTTTTAAAATTCTTTAGCATTATCATTTTGTAAAATTTGCAGTAAATTTTAAAGCTATTTTAATCAGTATACAAATTGCTATGCATCCATAAACCATAGAGATCTTTTAATGTTGTAGTCTTAATATGCAAATTTGTATGTAAGGTTGTGTGTATGACCAGGGAGATCCACATATTAAGTAAGTCCATTGGTTTTTATCCTCTGCCATGCATTGCTCTCTGTCATTTGAAACAGTTTTAATCTATATGTCAGTCAAATTGTGTCATGCGTAAAAAATCAATTCAAAACATTTATTATGTGTTATTTCAGAACTAAAAGTGTTAGCTTGGAAATTATAAAGACTGAACTGCTGAGATTTTTTATGTTCATTTAATGACATAGAAATTGTTATGTACATTTCCAGGCAGTTTTCGTTTTTTATGGTAAAATTTCACAGAAAATGAAGTCTTTCTTAGAATGTGATGTCAATTGCAGAGAAACTTAATGTCTTTTAGGAAGCTACTGATTAGTTTAATACGTTATAAAAGAAGTATGGCACTTGCTCGCATTTGGCCTGAAGAGATTTGAGTTTTACAACACACAATTTTACACATGAGAGTAGCCTAACTTACAATTTGAATAATTTTGCTGTTGTGTGGACATCTCAACGTGTAGAGGCAAAATTAGAAGACTTCTAGTCTATTAAAATTCTTGAAATACCAATATGTTTTAACTTGAGGCCCAGTGTATTGCAACCATTTATGTTTGTACAGGACTATTTTACTGCATTTTAAAGATAGTTTCACAAGACTTTATTAACAAAATGTAAGTTAAGTTGGAATATAAACTTTGTTTCGATGTTGAATCATAGTTTATGGCTAGTTGGACATACTGTAGTTGATAATTATCACCAATATTAATATAAAAGTAACTAATTATTATGCTGACAACTTGACATGCTCATGTGCCTTGAATTTTAGATTCAATGGAGTACTCCAAAGATTTTAATTTGCATATCTTTTAAAGTAAATGTAGTAATATTTTAATTTCTCTGTTATCTGTATTATGGATAAAACCATTATTGTATCGTTAACGGTTACCCAGGAATGTTACGAAATTACAAAATTCCAATTTAAAACATTGTGTTGTTACTGGGTTTTTTTTTGTAAAAGAGTATTCTAATTTGACAAAGGATTTAGTCAACTGGAGCCATTCTTGTAGTCAATTTGACCACAAAATGGTCAGAAGATTTGACCAAGCTGCAGTGGTCAACAGGTTGACCAAGTGTTAATGGTCAGCAGGTTGACCAAGTGTTAATGGTCAAATTCGACCAAGTGAGGAGTGAATAACGGTATGCACCGGTCCATATGTGGTCAATTTGAACAAGTTGGCATGGTCAAAAATATTGACCACGCTAAGTTGGTAAAATTTGACCACATATGGTTCGGTGCAGAATTCAATCCTCACTTGGTCAAATTTTGACCATATTGTGGTCAAATTTGATCATTTCTTTTTTTACAGTGTAGTTTTGAGTTGATGGGTTGCACATAACTACCACTTTTAGTAAGTCCCTCCCCCCCTCCCCCTCTCTTTCCAGAATCTTTCTATGGAACAGGATGCTTGCTAACCATTTTGAATGCCAAATCTAAATGTGACTGAAGTATTTCTCTACGAGGCTGTAAATGTCTTTACAGGCTGTACAAAAAATAAGATATACAATTAATTAAAAAAACAAATTACATTACTTCATAGTTTGTGTATACCATTGAGCGCATGGAATTAAAACTTATTTACTTAGACAGCCATAAATTATAATTTAACAATGACCATTGGAAGCAGAATCTTATTAGACAATAACAATTATAAGCTTTAAAGTAATTATTTGAACCTTTTTCCCTATATTGAATGCGAGTAAATGAAAGGTGTGCATCAATTTAGATGAACCCTTAATAGAAAAATATTAACCTTGGCAACAAGTTCAAAAAAGAGTAAGCAAATTTTGATTTAGCAACCAAATCAATTTTTAAAAATTGGCCATCTAGAGGCAACATAGGCTTAAAACATAATGTAAACCGTTGAAATAGCCAAAATTTCCATTAAAATTGGTTAAAAATTGACCAATCTACTGCATTTTTAAATTTTAGCTGTTATTGCACCATAATCTGTGACTTCAATGCAGGAAGGATCCTTCATTACCTTTTCCAAACCTTTTGTTTTATTCCTCTGTCAATGTAGTTTGAAATATAGCATTGGACTTGGAGCAAAAGTTTTGGAACTTGGTCACATACCGAATCATGTATCTAGAAAAAGACATTCTGAAATTAACAAGTAGCTGAATTTGAAGAACAAAATTTAAAGAATTGCATACAGATTTTGAGATGTGTTCCTTTTACTATATCACAATTTCTGGCACAAATTAACAAATCTTGAAACTTTATTTAGTCATAACTTGAAAATTGAATAAGTCTTTTACAAAATTAAAAAATATATTCTTCTCAGATTTCTATGCTCTTTCATATATCTTAAATTTGCTAGATGTCCATAGTCGTTTAAAGAAGTGGTTCATCATCATCTTTGTCATAAGCTTAATTTGGTTTTGGCAAAATGTGGATAAGATATTAGAAGCCCTGCAATAAAGGGGAAGAGAATGCACAATTATACAGAAGAACAGTGAGATGGAAGAAAGACGTCATGACAACCTGTCTTGTACATTCAGAGGATTAATTTGCTTTATTAGTTTATAAGAATCTTCATGAGCTATGTAGTCAGGAGGATCATGATCCGATCAAGAATTGTACTTCCTTGAAAAATGATTGGTTCATATGAAATTTAAATGTTGCAAATACAATACAATACAATACAATACAATACAATCAACTTTATTAAGCACCAGAAACTGGGCAATTTCAGCTCGCAAGATACAATCATGATACATCAAATGAAATGAGTAAAAAGCTGAAAACATTTAAAAGATAAAAAAGTAAATATACACAATGATGAAAATACTAAAATAGAAAATTGCATATGAAATATTGCACATGGACTATCTGGAGTGGTTGGCATTATGAAGGAAATGGCTTTTGGCACAAAGGAATTTCTAAAACGATTTGTGGCGATAGCTGGAAGCCTCATTCTACCACTCCTGGCAATCAACCTATTCATAAATTCATTGTGTAATGGATGGTTGGTGTCCGCGAGGAGGGACTTAAGTTTGCGATCGAGACTGGAGTGGTAGAATGAGTCTATATTTGGTAAATTGCTTTCATTGAAAAGTCGACTCGCTCTTCTGATGACAGAATTGATTCTATAGGTGTCATGCTTGGAGGCACAACCACCCCAGCAAACGATGCAATAGCTAAAAACAGATGTAAAAACGGAACGATAAAAAAGTTGTAAAATGTTACTGTCGACGTGGAAAGATTTTAGTTTTCTTAGGCAATATAGGCGAGAGTTGAGTTTTGACATTATGGCATCTGTATTGTCTGACCAAGTGAGTTTATTGTTGATTACTACACCTAAATACTTGTAAGATTGCACATGTTCAACCTCAGAGTCAGCAATTGTAATTGGGTCAGGAGGATTACAATGCTGTCTAAAATCAATAACCATCTCTTTTGTTTTGCTGACATTCAGGATAAGGAAGTTTTGGTCACAATAGCTTACAAAATTGCTGATTTCACTTCGGTAATGTGAGTCATCGTCATTTGTGACAAGCCCAATCAGAGCTGTATCGTCAGCAAATTTGACGATAGAACATGACTCGGTCACTGCCTGACAATCAATGAGACTCACCTGTGATTTAAGAATTCAACCTTTCCATGGACTGGTAAACTGAAGTGGTAGGTGAGAAGGAACCAGATATTGAAGGTTGTGAAAATGATTAAATGTGCAAGATACTGGTAACTGTTTGAAATTGTCATGAAAGTGATTTATTAAATGTGAAAGATACCATTTGAAATTTGTCATTATATTATTTATATGTCATTTTTATTCATTTGTAAGAAAATGTAACAATTAAATCCCATTATGTGGCACTGTCAACCTTTGTCATGTAGGAAAGACTTTTTGTACCTTCTTACTAGTTAGCCTACATAATTGTATTTGAAATTAACTTTTTTCATTTACTTTCAGTATTATGAAGTGAGCCCACTTCTTATCTTTAGCTGATTATTTTGAATTAATATGCAGTAAATGAATATGAGAAAACCATTCAAGAGTTAGATACCACAAGAATCTAGCACACACACACACACAATATTTTTTAGAATGACAATGTTTTTCCTCCTAGGAGATATACCATTGCCTCTGAGCTACTTTTTCATAATTTGATAATCCATGGGCTATATGAATATGAAACTAAAATGTTTCTTTCAATAATGTAACAGTGACTTCAGGTAGGTTTTTCTTGCATGTAAAGGTGTTTTACTATCACTCTAAGAGTCTAGGTTTGTTTCTGGTGAGCCAGAGCATGTAGGCCTAATATGACATGTAGTTGAAGATATTGACAGTGATCCCAAGGAATGACACACATTAACAAGAAGCAGTGTGTGTTTTGGAGAATGAAATTAATAGGTTTTACAATTAATCATTCAAAGTCCAACAAATTGGCATTCACCCTACACTGAGAAAAGAAAACAATTACTACTTCTCAGGCTTTTTGACAAAGGTATACTATAATTTGGCTGTTCGCTAGGTCTACTCTGTATACATTATCACTGAATGCCAGTAATGTGCTGTTTGTTTTTTTGCAGCGTATAGGCCCTCGTGCGAGTGGCGTGACAAACATAAAAAGACAATTTTTGAAGAATAAAATGCACATGGCTTGTTATGCTAGGCGAAAACAGTGCTTGCTACTAGGAAACTGTTAGGCCTAAGCATGCACAAGTGCTGTTACTGTTTAGGCCTCCTAACATAAAAATCGGGCACCAGTGATAATTGAACGTATTGGCCAGCACAGATAAAATACTATGAAAATATATATATATTTAAAAAACAAAACACATTTGCAAATGTCTGTTATGAAAAAGTAGGCCATGCTTGAAACCGGAGAGTATAGCGATGGTATCTTAATTGAAGAAGCTGAAGGCAACCTGAGCGACAGTGGCTTTAATTCTTAAACTAGCCTAGGTACTGCCACTGGCCATACAAATCATAGGCGCAGGCAGGCTAGGTCACATGTGACGTGACGTTGCCACTTGTCACCTCTGGCTCTCATTTAAGACCTATGTAGGGCAGGATTATAACATCTCTATTCATCTGTACACGGGAATATACTTATGATTGATATCGTGAATTTACTCGAGCGAACGTTAAAAATTATCGACACACTGTTCCGTAGACTTATACGTGGTACCAGTACACATGTAATAACGCACTACAACACCAAGGAAATCAGCTGATCAGTCAGCTCTTTAGGTAGACAAGCGCTGTAAATATTTGACTTGGAAATTTCGAATATTTTCTATTATTTGGTAATAAAAACATAATCAAGATACAATTATCATTTTTTATCAAGCAATTACTGCATTTTTAATCAAACGTGAATCCTAAATTAAGGAAAAGTAAGTCTACCCAAACGTGCGACTGAGTAGACTTCTATTTATGAATATTTAATGAAAATTCCTGCATATGCACACGGTGTATGCACGCTCTAATGAGAACCCACTTTGCCTCACTCTGACGTCAAAGTTTGGTATCTACCTTATTATATATCTGTGTAAGAAGCACGTTTAACATAGTGTCTTATAATTCCACGATTTTTCAGGGTAACAACTGCCTTTTTCTTGCAAAACTTGACTGTACTATTATACGTGGATATAAAGGATAGATGTTTGCAAAATGGGAATATCAATAGAGCAATGGAGACGCAAAATTGGACAGTTTTCTTGTGGCTGGTGTGGAAAGTGTAGCCTAAGCTTTCCTTCAAGCTGCTTTATTCATACAGACCGTATTACAGGAATCGCCTGTATCTCCAATGCATTAACTTTGATGAATACTTATATGTATTTATAATACGTATATGTCCTTTTGTTATTACTAGCAGGAGATGTTGAACTTAAGCAGGAACCAGAAATACGAGAGCTAATCAAGCTGATAATAAAGGTGAAGTTGATTTCTCTGCAATATAGACAGGAGAAAAAAAACGTAAATGACTTGAATACAAACGTCGATGGCATTTATCGTGACCTTAACTCATTAAAGACAAGAATGGATAATATTGAAGACACACAAAAATGACTTGGAAACTGATAACACCGAAATAAATTAGGAACTTTATGACTTGGTACTTAGAAACGATCCACTTGAAGCAAATCTCCGTCTGAAAAATGTCTAATATTTTGGCATTCCAGACACCCCTAAAGAATGATGTTCCGAAACAGAAACAAAATTGAAATCGGGGGAAAAACTTGGTATCGATGCTGATGCAATCACCCTTCAAAGATGTCCCCGACTGAAATCGAAAGGTAAACCCGAACCCATTATTGCCAAGTTTTTGAAATTCAAGGAAAAGGAACTCATGCTGAGCGAAGCAATCAAAAATCTGACAGGCACCGGATTTTGGGTAAGCGAAGACTTAACAAAGCACACTAGGTACCTGCAAAATAAACTGCTGCCCGATATGAGAAATCCCGAGATGAAGACAAGAAGGCGACAAATCGCTTTGATAAATTCATTATCGAGGGTAAGGCATTTATCTGGGACGAAAATACCAACTCCATAAAAAAAAAAGAATGACGGTCAGGCCATGGCCGTTCAAGAACTGGTACAAGCACAGAGTTTCGTTGGACCAATTTATTTCCCGTAATTGACAGACAATCCGCCGTTACCCAAGAGCAAAGGACCAACATCATCAATTATGGGAGTAACAGAATTAGTATAAAAATAAATGTGTGGAATTTTGAAGATCTGCATAACTTTTAATGTAATTTATTTCATGGAAACTTGGCTAAGAAGTAGTGACGAAATAATAATTGTGGGCTTTAAAGAATTTTCAGCAGTAAGAAAACGTATTTCGGGGATTAAGAGAAATTATAGGGTTGTTTCTGTGTTTTACAAGAGTAGCTGGAAATTACAGCGAGTACAGAACTTAGGTTCTGATAATCATATATGGATGCATCTTCCTTCTTCTCTAAACAACCCGCCGATATATTTGTGTGCATTGTACAACCCACCTGAGAATTCACCATATTCTGACGTGACTTTTTTTGAAAGACGTAGAACAAGACGTCTGTTAATTCTGTTAATTGACTTATGCAGAAGTACCAACGTGCTGATTTGTAGTGGTAGATTTTCCTCTGTAAGTGAAACTGGAGGCTATACTTACATTTTATTAACGGGGCAAAGTGTGGTTAATTGCATAACATCATCTCAGAATTTGCTCGATATCAATGTAATTACAAATCTTATAGTTGGTGATGCTGTACGTTCACCACATTTACCTCTAATTTTGATATTAATTACGTAAATAGTGCTCACCATACCAATGTCAGTGGTGTTCGATCACAGTCTATTGATTGTGTTCTAATGAAATCAATTTGGTACAAAGAAAGGCATAATGAATGTTCTGAAAAATGGGGGAATGATAAGAGTATTTAAAAACAATGGAGTGCTATCATGGGGGCCGTGTGTTAAATATATTTTGTATGAAACTGGGTTTGGTAATGTCTGTGAAGGGCAGGGAGAAGGGATTACTACACATTTTATTAAAATTTTAAGCAACGAGTTTGTGACCTAGACTGCTTAGATAGACAGAACTGATTGAGTGATATTAATTCTAGAAGTTCTTTGCGTTATTATGTACAATTCAAAACAGAAAGTTATGCAGAGCCATACTTATTATCTAATAATGTTTTTAAACTTAAAAAGTTGGTCTCCAAAATCAGTTGTGCTTGCCTTGAAATTGAAGTCGACGAAGGCCCTTAATGTAATATAACTTATGAACAGAAGTTTTGTCAGGTTTGCAATTCAAAAGAACTTGGAGATGATTATCATTTTCTCTTAATTTGTCCATTCCTTTCTGAAATCCGATGTAAACTTATTCCAAAATATTTCTTTCAACCCGCAACTAGATCAAAATATAACATTTTATTATAGGCTAATTCTAAATATTTATTTTTGCAGTTACCACACTTTATTTTACATGCTCTGGAAGCAAGATGTTTCTTTCTTTCTCGTTGATTATTGTTTGTTGTAAGAACCTTAATCATGTACCATTTAATTCAAACGAAGAAATTTCCACCCCATTACACTCGTGACAGTATAAATACCCGACAATTTGCTGCAAACCAAAGAAGTGTTGCAATGACGTCACTGAAAAAAATAATACTGTGGCTTATAAACAAAGAAGGACGTCTACGGCAAATGTGAGTTGAGTAAAAAAAATGTAGTTAAGATTCGCGAGTGGTCAAAAACGGAATTTTCATAAACGGTTCGAAAGTCGCGGTAGGAGGTGACCTACCTTATTATATGTATGTAGTAAGGAGATAGGTTGCCATAACGCTAGGAACATCTGTGCATGGAACCCAGTAACGTCCCCCTATACGTAAACGTCAAATCTAACCACCCACCCAAGGTACTAAAACACCTACCAAAAGGTATCAATCAACGCCTGTCTAAAACATCTTCATTAGAAGAAGAATATAACAAAGGCAAAGCAAGGTATCAGAAAGCACTGAACAACAGTGGCTACAATTACAATCTTAAATACGAACAAAGAGAAACAGAGAACGGAACATTACTTGGCACAACCCACCCTACGACAAAAACATGAAGACTAATATAGGTCAACAATTTCTACAACTATTTGACGAATGTTTTCCAAAAAATCACCCCTTCCACAAAATATGGCATCAGAAATACCATCAAAATCCCATAAAGCTGGCTGCATGCCCAACGTCAAAACCATTATCCAAGGGGATGACAAAAGGAAGCTAAATAAATGGAGAGGTGAAAAGAAAATCAGTAAAAAAGAAGAAAAGAAAATACAACTGCAAAGAGAAAAACAACTGTCTCTTAAACGATAAATGTCCACAGTCAGAGGTCACCTACCAAGCAGAGGTCACGTATGAAAACACAACAGAATCCTACATTGGACTCACTGCCAATGAATTCAAAAACAAGATATACTGTACTAACCATAAGAGCTCATTCAATAGTGGAAAAATGAAAAATGCAACAAAACTAAGCAAATACATTTGAAGTGAAGAAAGAAAACAAAGAGTATGAAATCAAGTGGAACATCATCACAAAAGTCAGCCCATATAACTATGGACTTCGAGCAAAAGGTCCCAATTAATGTCAAAATGTAGGTACCAGAATTCATACCTCTTAAATGCAGTCACTTAAGGACACACGTTCTTTAATTTGATCTGTTTTATTATGTAGACTTGGAATGTTCTAATTATTTAGTCACCATTTATTTAAAACATTCTGGATTGTTATACTATAATATGTAATAATATATATATATATATATATATATATATATATATATATATATATATATATATATATATATATATATATATATATATATATATATATATATATATATATATATATATATATATATATATATATATATATATATATATATATATATATATATATATATATATATATATATATATATATATATATATATATATATATATATATATATATATATATATATATATATATATATATATATATATATATATATATATATAAATATATATATATATATATATATAAATATATATATATATATATATATGTATATGTATATATATATATATATATATATATATATATATATATATAAATATATATATATATTTATATATATATATATATATATATATATATATATATAATATATATATATATATATATATATATATATATATATATATATATATATATATATATATATATATATATATATATATATATATATATATATATTAATATATTCATAAACATATATATATACATATATATATATATATATATATCAATATGTATATTAATATATATCAATATATACATATATATATATATCAATATATATATATATATCAATATCATTATCATATATATATATATATATATATTTTTATATATATACATATATATATATATACATATATATATATATATATATATATATATATATTAATATATTTCTAAACATATATATACATTGATATATATATATATCAATATGTATATTAATATATATCAATATATACATATATATATATATATCAATATATATATATATCAATATCATTATCATATATATATATATATATATATATATATATATATATATATATATATATATATATATATATATATATATATATATATATATATATATATATATATATATATATATATATATATATATATATATATGTTTGCTCGTTTTTAAGTTTAATGTTTTATATTTTATGTACTTTAAGAAACGAGTACAAAAGATTTAAGCCTGTCTTTTATTTCATCAACTTGAAGACCAAGTAATTCTTTTAAAGAGAGAGAAACGGTCATAAATGGTAGTTATGACTTCATTCTCTTATCTACTCATCTATAGCCTTAGTTCAAAAGCCAATTAAATTCATCTTATCAATAGATTAATACCTTATTTCGATAAGGAGATATATATGTCTCATTTGTGTGGAAATGACTGGTGTGTAAACTACAGTAGACATTAGGCGCTCTCGTCCTTTCATTTTCTTAATTTTGTAAAGGATGAGGTACATTTTGGGCGTAATTGTTAATCTTTTACGTGTTGATATCCTTGACCGTAATATTGTCCGTAATTTTTGATGCCATCAAATAGCTGCGGAAGGCCCTAGAGATGCTATAAAGTAGAGGGAGGGAGGAGCCCTCGGAGGCTCAAAGCACTGAGGGATTCAAGGCTGATTATAAACAAATTGATAATGAGACTTTTTCAACAATGTACACGACGATATCTTTTTGACAATGAAGGAAAGCAACTACAATGTTGGCACTCTCAGACTCAAACACTATCTTGCCACTATTAATTAAAACAAGTTATCAGAGCGTTTGACATGTGTTGTGTATGTGTTTTATTCCAGTCTTCTTGTTTAGATCATATATCTCAGGAAGATACCAACGTCCTCTCATTTGTCAGTTTGTGGCATATTTTCATTTGTTGAATCTTTCCTTTTACATGCAGGGATCGTTGCTCGACCTGCTGTTAATTATCTTGCACGGTTTGCCACTAGAACAACTGGTTCGACACAAATGTATTCAATTGTATTTTTCCAACATCTACGGAAGCTCTGTGCTTAAGCAAACTTGTGGTAAAACCAATGTGTGAGACTGAAGTCATAGTATATGATTTTATAACACAAATTTCAAAATGTAACCAGGCCTCTGTGGATAGATATTATCATTAAAAATGTTGGTTTTATATCAGAAATTCTTTTTTTTGTATGTGAAACTTTAGAAAACTCCAAAAATGCGGAGGCTTATATCATAAGGGCAGGCGCGCTTGATGATTAGATAAACAATACTGATAATGTTTATAATTACAAACAAAATACGTCAAACATGCAAAGAATTCTTCAAAACATGACTTGTTATGGCGAGATTACTATTTTACACTATGCAGAACTAAGTTTGACAACCGCTAAATGACCATTTGATACTTATCACCAAGATCTATTTCTATCAGATAAGAAAAATTTCCGATGAAGAGATCAGGAATTAATGCAGATAAGTAGGGAATATGCAATCTGAGATTCAAGAACAATTTTCTTTTTTCTATTTTCGTACCAATTTAGACAGAAATGTTTATGATGATTATTTAAGCAATTGGAATCTTTATCTTTCGAAAATACCTTGCATTTGTTCCTGCCCACTGAATCTGCTTTCACGCAAATATATGGAGTCTCATATTATAAGAAAATTACTTTTATGTTTATTTGCAATGAACTTGCTAAATTGAATTAAAGTGATATGTATTCGTATTCATTCTGTCGTGCTATACTTAGCGCTTCTTAATTACTCTCACAGAATCTGAAATTAACTTGTATGTATGATTTTAACTTCCATTCCTGAAACAACCATTAGAATTACATAAGTGGAAAGGAGTTTTTACAAGCAAAAACGAGTCCTTCAAGATGTTATAACTCCCTTTCTGAATCTTTACACTTTTAGAAGATTTTTTCCTACAGCCCCCAGATATTAATTATACGAGGGGATTAAAAACAAAATGAACAGCTGTAGATCATCAAACACGGTAGTGTCGTATTTGCGCTTTTCGCACTATTACAAAAGACCTGGCGTATAGAAGTAAGTCAATTCTTTCCCCTCCAAATCATAATGAAAATTGCTAATGAATCTTATACTTTTACTTTCCATTGTCAGGTCCTCGTGTAAAATATGCAGGTTTGCCCATCAGTACCACAATATTTGAAACAGTGGTGGGTCAAATGAAGTGACTGTTGGGCCAAATCAGTCAATTTACTTCAAGTTATACCTTACCTTCCATGCTATAAATATGCAATCTGGTCACATGACCTGATTCTAACGCTACTTTACCGCGCCATTTTATCAGGATCACAGCGCCTGACCTCCATATAACTTTTACTAACCCTCACTCTTTTTTAGCGCGTTGTTTTCGCCACATCGCTGGAATTGGTTAAATTTTATTTTATCAATTTAACCTTTTTATAACAATTTTCTCCTTTGCAGCTTCTACCAGGCAGGTTTTTACGTTGCTCTATCTTATGCGGTTCGCCTTTTCAAGTCTTCTGAGGTAAGACGAGGTAGCCATGGGTCCGGGATTTCTTCGGTCCGACTTACAGGACTTTCCCGTGTAGCCTACACCTAGGATAGAGTGTTTTTGTCTCCATCCGTACAAAGCGGCTGGCTATTTCGAGACTGTCCCACTCTCGCGGCGGGTGTTTTTAGGCCCTAGGGCACCAAGTGTGCCTGTCTAGTGGACCTCTTGCCCCTAAGGTTAGGTAATTTTCACCCTCGGCCCGCCCTTCCACGAAAAGAGCCTAGCGTTATAATATGCATTGTATCAACATCTTAGGATATCTTCATTACGGGTTGGTTCTCGTATGCATTAGGCCAATTTCTTCAATCGATTTTGGTGCATGCGTATTGGGTTGACGTCACCACAGGGTGTTCGAGGAGTCGGCTTCCTACAGCTCCAAGGAGCTACTGTTGTTACAAGAGAGCCTATATTTTATTTAACGTTACCAGTACATATCGTGTATTCGTTTTTCCCGCATATACTTAAGACTTTTTAGTTTTTAATTTTGAAGCTTGAATTTTGGGGCATTGGAGAGACCTTGAGGGCTTCTCTCAGACGACGTCTTCACAGGAGATCTAATCTGTTCTTTTTACCTCCACAGACGCCAAGTTACTCAGTGGTTCGTTTTTTCCACGCTACCCTTACGCTATTAAAGAATTTACGTTCGGTGCATTTTCTCGGGTTTCTAAAAAATTTCAGATATAAATTTTTCTGAGAAACTTTTTTGATGTACTAATTTACTATGGCTTGCCTCTCTATGTTTGACGAAGTGTCGTAGGTACATCCCCCGTATGGGCGTCTTGGTGTAGGTGTATATGTATGCATTCATATATATTTTTTCATTTTTCAGAAAAACGCCAAGAGGCGATATAAATCAATTAGTCTCAGAGTTTCTACTTACGCCAAGCAGCCATGGCCACCTTCTCGATAAGATTACTGAGTCGTGGAGGCCTGTGTTTGTAGTTTACTGTGTTAACTTTTTCCTGATTAACCCCCTGGGACGCGTAGACCCGCCTCCCCTCTCCCCTCAGGCCTCAGTGGAATGTAAAGTGAGGGTTAGTAGATGTTATATGGAGGTCAGGGCTTGGCTGGTAACTACGTTTTTAAGGTCGGTTAGAAGTGCGTTAGAATCAGGTCATGTAACCGGATTGCATATTTATAGCATGGAAGTTAAGTATAACTCTCGTAAATATCCCCGCTACGCTTAGCGGGGTAAACCTATCAGAAGTTGAGTTTAAGTGATTTGAATACATGTAATGGATGCTTGCGGAACAGAAGTTAAGTAAGTAGCCTCTCTTGTATACCACGGGATTAATATCAAAGTGGCACTACGTCTTTTGATTTGTTTTAAATGAGAACGCATCTATACAGCAGTATGTATGAGCAATGGCGAAGGTGGAAATAAATCCACGAGGGGAAAAGACATAACGTTTTTTTTTTTTTTTCCTTAATAACTGTGGTGGCATTTTACTTTGTTTGTAGTACAGTAGTTTTTCCAGGAGGGGAATAAGAAAAAATAAATATACATAAGATGAAATAAATAAAAGTGAAGCTAAGAAAGAAGCAAGTATTATGGCCAAGGAAATTAATGGGATTTCAATGTTTTCTTGAAGATCGGTAAAGAGTCCTCTGATTTTCGATCTCTTACGACTCCCTTGAATTCATACAGTGTGTAATCCATACAATGTACCTAATATTTATCTTTACCCGATCAAACATGAGACAAACTAGAAAAACAGAAATTCTCCAAAGGACTTTTCATGTCTGGAAATATATATGACTTAGTTTATATTTTGAGATTTTAATCAGATTTAACGTATGTTGTGAAATGTAATCAATATCAACAGTTATTACGAAAAAAGTCCTTACGAATTGCAAAGTAATTGCAATAGATTACTGACAGTCACGTTCCTGCTTCGGGGCTAAACAAAATATTTTCTCTTATTTGAGTAGTGACGTATTATTAATGAATAGAGCCGAAACATACCGTATGGTTAGTAATATAATCACAAGCAATTATCTGATATACGGGAGCTTGAAGTGACGTTTTGATATCAAGATATACAGAAAACGAATGTTCTTCTCATTAATTTTTAAGATGTGAAACTTTAGTTAAAGCTTACACTTTTCAATAGTATATATGGCGTACCATGTGTTTTGTGTTAGCTTATACTGATGATTAATGAACGTAAAATATTTAATAATGAAATATATATATATATATATATATATATATATATATATATATATATATATATATATATATATATATATATATAAAGGAAATTTCACACAAATTAAAAACTTGTCGTGTTTAGAATGAATGAATGAATATAGTAAAGAATGGTATGTAAAATCATACACTGTTAAGCCTAAAGCGCGGATGCTTGCAATATCAAGCTGTTCATTTTAAAAGGTAAATATAGTTTACGTGTTTCAGCATGCCTATTGATAGGAACATTTATAACAAACGAGAATATTAAATTCATGCAGCCATATTGGTTAGATGTTGCGATAAATTGTCATAGTTTCTAGTTTATGTACTTGGAATATTAAAAACATTTATATTCTAAAAATGGCTGCTTTGCGCCGAAAAGCTTAGCTCTATTGTCTATTATTTCTGATATTTTAAAAACGGCGTGGTAAACATATTAAATGGGAGTGGAAAAAGTTTTAGCCATAGCAGTAATGAAGGTATTTTCATGAGTGTTAAGTTTTTCCAAGCAAAGTTTTTTTTCTCCAGACATACTTCAAATTTGAGATGTGTAACATTGCATACGGCTTTAACGTTAGGATAGCAAAGGATCATGGGAAATATCACAAAATGGCGACTTTCATGTAGCAAAATGTTCCCATTAATGGGAACATTTAGGTTCCTATTCATAAACAGTAAATTAAGCTTCTAGATTTCTGATTGGGTAATAGGTGGTCTCGAATACATTTGAGACCAACAAGATGTACGTTAGGAGAATCATGATTATCAACACTTTCCATATATTAACACCCTTATTAAGCATAATAAATGTACATCGTCCTAGGTCTCAAATGGCACAATTTTAGATTTGCAATTACTCTTGTTTCGCTAATCGATGGTCTGGAATACCTTAGAGACCAGACTGACCTGTATAGGGCAATGCATGTATGTGCCCCTAGGAAAAATACTGGCCTACATTGGCAAAATAATGAGAAGTATATCCAAGGATATGCAAAGAATTATAAAAAAATGTATGAAAAAATGAACCAAAGACAAAATTTTAGCCACAACAATCACGACTCTCATGAGTCTCAATTAACATCCCTGGTTTTGATTCAAGAACAATCTTTCATAGCAACCGTTCTTAATCAATTTATAACAATTAAAATGGGGATTATTTGCCATAAAGCTTCCTGACCAGAACAGCATTTGAAAGCCTTGCAAAGTCAATATTTGGCCCCCAAGTAATTAAATGCCGCAACGTTTACTGACACTTGTCAAAATACCTCAAATTGTAGATATGTAACTAACACTATGCATTGTATTTTAATAGTCTGACACTGCAGTCCGCCGTTTGTCTGTGTACATGTAAACGTGAAAGAATGGTAACCTAGCCTATTGATGAGCAGCCAACTAACGTTAGCCCAATTAAACCTAAATTCGACGTTCGCAAACTTTCTTCAAAGAGGCCTAAAAATAAACCTACGTTTATCATTCGAGTCTTACCTTATCCCTACTTCATTTGTGGCTGTTTATACTTTTCCAAGACCTTGTTTTATCTTGTTTTTCGACTTTGCTCTGAATGTTCAGGGTGCTAGCCGGTTTCGCGATTCAGTTTAAGTGTCTGTCAAAACTCGATAACCTATGATCTGCAAATTTTAATGTATTTCTGTATCATCGTTCGCAAACAACGAGCAGCTTTTGCGGTCGTACGAATAATATTAAAAAGATGTTTAAGAACAAACATGTGTTTTGTCTCATTAGGTTTGGCGAGTAATTTCAATCTGTACGGTCAGATCTTCGACTGGTCAGTTCGTCGTCGCAACAAAAAATGATGAAACGTTTAACTAAATGACGTCACAATGAGTGTTAGGAGTATGTGAAAAGTGATCAAAATAAACTGCCCTTTTTTCTACATTTTCACCTAAAAATGACGTCATCGTAGGGCCAGCAGACCTCGATTATCGCATCGCTCCGCTCAAACCCTTACGATGACGTCATTCTTGGTCTTAAATGGTATTTGAGACCGGCCACCCTCGCATTTATCCCCTAATCAATAGGCATGCTGCCGGACTGTATGAGTTGTTTTCCCTTTCAACTCATGTCCTCAGTTGAAAACGTACATTATAAAGATTTATTTTGAATGCTCAGTGTTCTTGAAGAAATTATACCAGATATAGGTTTCCTTAGTATGGAAGCTTTTATTATTGTTTTTTCATGATTCAAACCATATTTTGAATCATATAAACTAACAAATTTCGGATGAACACAAATGTAGATAACTGTACATTTAAAACAAGTGCTCTGTGAAACATATATCGTGGTTCAAACAATATTACACTTTATATAAACTTGAAACTTTTTTCTAAACACAATCTTAGATTCATTTCTTACAGGCGCAAAGAAAAAAGAAAGGCTGTAGTACCAAACAACCAAAAACCACCACCAACAGAGTCCCAATCACAAAATAAAGAGAAAAATGGTTTAAAACCCAGCCACTTCTAAATGCGGGAAAAAATCAATAGAAACTGCATTGAGGTACAGGCAGTTAAAGGAACAATTTTCAAAACACTCTAATATAGATAATATATCCTGCCCTGCAATAAACATGGGAGATGACCTTCTGAAAAGGTCATACTTCTGAGGAATTAAACCATCTGACTGAGGAATTAAACCATTAAAACGTTTTTATGCTGATTATAAAAGCTTTAGATTCTGACAAAATAGTGTTAAAAATAACATTTAGTGTCCCAGGTTATGAAATTTTCAACTTTTTTTATCTGTCAGTCCGGCAGCATGCCTATGTTCCTATCAATGGGAACATTTTGCTACATGGAGCCGCCGTTTCGAGATACTTCCCATGATCCTTTGCAATTCTAACGTTAAAGCCCAATGCAAGGTTACATTTTTCAAATACGTCTAGGAAAAATATCTTTGCTAGGGAAACTTAAAATTAATGAAAATACCTTCATTACTGTCATAATTAAACTATTTCTACTCCCATTTGATATGTTTATTACGCCGGTTTCGAAATAATAGACAGCAGAGCTAGGCTTTTAGGCGCGAAACAGCCATTTGAAAATTCAAGTGTTTTTCAAACCAATGATTTTTAATATTTAAAGTACATAAATTAGAAATCTTACAATTTTATCCCAACATCTGAACAATGTGGCTGCGTGACTTCGATATTCTCGTGTGTTATACATGTTCCTATCAATAGGCATGCTGCCGAACTGTCTGTACAAATTGTATGTAATGGAAGATGGCGCAAGATCTTCATCTGTTCAAATCATTTTTCCCGCGCTAATTTTCAGACTTTTTTTTAGAAAATGAGAAATATCTTTGCAAGGTAACTATTTATTACTGGTAAGAGTCATCATCAAAAACGTTGTTGCTAATCTTCGATTCACGGTGACAGAAAATTTTAATAAATGGGATCTCCAACTATATATATATTTACGTAATGTGGAAAACTATGGAATTTTTGCCTCAGTAGGAATATTCTAGCTACACATTTCAAAGGATTTCCTGGAATTATTGTTATTTAGGTGTTGTATAACAGTTTAGATAATGTACTTGTCCAGTTGTTCCACTGTTAAGCTAAATTGACTAAAGCTTACAAATTTGCGAAGACAGTACGTCATCCACGAAAACCCAGTCTATTATTAAACGGATATCACAATTTGCTTTACTGGATTTTCGAGAGATTCAACATTTATATTTGGTAAATATACAGATGTACCTCTACAAAATCAATTTTTCACAAAGTAAAGAGAGAAATATATCAAACAACCAATCAATATTCAATTTTGAAAATTGGTAAATATTTAGGTTTAGCTGTAAACACTGAGGTGACGCCGTCTTGTTTAGAATGTGAATGCTAAGCTATATGTTACAAACTAATCTCAAGCAGATACAATTTCAGTTTTTGTGATAAGCCAATCAACCAATCAATGAGCTATGCAATCAATCTTTTATATCAAAATTTAGTTCATAAATTCAATATTCAGGATTTCCAAATATTTATTTTGCAAAATGTGCATTTGAAAAGTCTGTTACTTTATTTCAAGACTATAATGGAACAGTAAATAGATCTATGTTTGTTTCAACAACAACGATGTAGTGTTTTCCCTCGTTTCGCAAATTTGTTTTGTAAGAATTTTTTTAATTAATAAACAAACAAATAAACAATCAATTACATACTAGCTTTTTTTCATTCTGAGATGCCTGAATATTTTTGAAACATAATTATAAAACAAATGAAAATGTGTTTCTCATCTTGTGCTTCTAAAGAAATTTATTGATTTTGTGATGTGTTTCGGAGAAATTATATTTTGTGAAAAACTGATTTCTTTCCAAAATATAATCATTTATTTCATTCCATATTACAAAAATCTTTCTACGTGGTCTAAACATACAGCATATAATGTATTGTTCGTATACTGGAGTCTTTGTTTTCCTCTCCTGGCAAAGGGAGATTCTGGCAATGAACATGGCGTTGTGCTCACACTTTCAGCTGAATCATCAGGCAAAAGGAAGGAATACGAGGCAGTACATTCTATATCATCATTTCTAACTGAGGTTTCAGTGCAATTGTGAGAAAAGCTTTCCGGTTATGTTGCATTCTGTATGGACAACCTCTGGTAATCACCATCTTCTCTCAGAGAAGATACCTCTTTTGATTACATAGGATTTGATTCTTTTTGAGCTGTTGCGATTGACGTCCCTCTGTCATAAACTTTAACTGACGACGCTGCGTATGAAGTTGACGGATTTCAGGCAAGTGACGACGTACGGGCCGTCGCCGTCTATTTGGACCTAAAGCTTGGGTATGTTAAGAACAGAGAGCTTCAAAGTCCTCAATCGAAACTTGACTTAATGGATCAGAATCTAGCATCTTCTTAAGATTTCCCCTTGCGGAGATTGATATGAAAGACGGATACTCCAATGGAGTTGACGATGCTTTTCATGAGACTCGTACGGAAATTTGGAAAACAACATGATGTAGAGCATTACCCCAAGTGATTATACCATTCCTTGGCGACATAATATTTCCCGGGTAAGTATTCCGGAGGGCAAGCTTCTTTGGCGCCTACAACCTCCGTCATATCAACGCTTCCTTCTCTTGCTTTCAAGCACCTTCAAAACGACCAACTTTCACATCATTTTCTGGGTAGATGAGCACATTCGTGGGTGTCAAATCGTAGTGCACCATCCCTCTCGATGAAAGCTTGCGGCTGCTTTGACGAGTTGACTAAAGTATCGAAACAGAGCGGATCCGAAAGCGGATAAAGTCCATCAGAGTTTGGGACTTCTCTTGTCTTTCAATGATCGTAAGTACATACTTTTCGAACCCATTGGCACATTCGCTTTGATGATACAGTTTCAACACGCTTAGTAAATGGCTTAGAGTCATCAATGCCACCAACGGAAGACATTCTTTGATAGGCTTTGTGAATTTGATTGTCACCTGAGAAACAGAAATAACACTTTACACGTCAATACTTGTTCATGTGACAGAAAAAAATAATTTTCTTTCTAAATTAATTAGGATATATACTTCATATAAGAAGCTGCACGGTTTCATTATACGAGGACTGGATGATTGCTACGTAGCGACCATGTGATGGACTATGTTTCCTCCAGGAAAAGTCAATGACTCTTACTGTATCTGCTAGAACCACGGAAACCACGGATAAGCAATGACCTTTGAACCGTCTAAGTCTTTTAATTTTTGATTTGATTTGAATTTCTTAACACTGCAGTATGAATATCTGCTATGAATTTCCACTTGAACAATGAAACTTGAGGTAGAGAGAAGTCTGTTATTGTAGAAAAGTTTTGTTTTGTTTATTTACATGCAGAAAAAAGATTCTCCTCATAAGTAATACAAATGTCTTAATACAAAATCATCTATTCTTGTTAAATTCTAACAAATGAAAGTTATTCTAAATTGATCAAACTTACCAGATCTATTCTTTCCTTCAGAAGTGGAAATCCAGTAAATTCAACAATCTGAATCGTTGAGCTTGTCTACGATGTGAAATATACCTCATCAAAGACCACATCTCTTGCAGCAGATAATTGTACCTCCATAAGTCCATGCTGATTTGATGGAAGATAGAGACGTCTACCCCAAGTTTCAGGAGTATTTGGATAGGCAGTCAAGTTTGGCAATGTTGATTTAGGAGATGACTATAAAACAAAATACATATGTTTTCATAGGTGATTCTGCGTTTTTCATCATATAATTATTCTCTTATGACTATTTCAAAACCTGAGCGATAAGTATAAATGTACGTGCTTTGTGATTTTTGTTCACATTTGGCAGTGTTGTCGTTTTCATGAAATGAGGATTCTTCGAGAGAAATAAACAATTGTTTAAGTAAAAAGGTATAACACTATTGATGATATCAACCTACAAAATCAAATCAAAACTGATTACTCTTAACTTATAACAGTCTGGCATTTCTGTTATCTAGCAATATATTTAGCAATTAAAGGTATCGTTGACTCTCAGGACTACACATTAAACTGCTAACAGTGACTACTTCACAACAGTGAATATTAAAAGGTCAAAAGCGCATTATAATGATCAATTTCAACCTATGCCTTCCATTTTGTAACCTTCTTAATTGGCTTACAGATTTTACAGTCTGACAGTGATATACATGTATCATCTTAAATCGGTTCACTAAGTTTCTGATATTCAATTCATTTATGTATCTAATGTACATGGATAAACATATACCTGCATTAAGAAGGTCAAATTACCTGATTTTCGGCTTTGTGTTTCAAGAAACATCCTGACAATTTGAGACTACGAATCTTCAACATTCCTTGAAAGCGGAAGCCCATCCAAGAAACCCTGTTTGCCCTAGCAACCGTCGGTCAGGGACTGGGGGCCCATTCTTATTTGGTTTCAGTTGGAACATCGGGGAAACCAAACCCCTCTTCGGAATCATCGCAAGGCTCATGAACTTATTCTGAATGGATGTCCATGGGGAGATCGGGTTTGATTCTATAGATGCATTTAAGTCTCGCACGAAGCATGTTATTGTAACGGCTGAGGAAATCTAGAAAGAAATAGTAAAATACTGATTCGTGTGGGTTGACGTAGAACATATGACCATAGGCAGATGAATCCTCATCTGGATTTTGAAGCTTACAGACCTAACAAGTTCGGACAACGCATTTGCGTTATCATAAATTATTTTCAAGCGGTAAATACGCATTGTTACTAAACTAAATTACTCATCATTGAATTGTGTCATCTTGAGGTTCTAGAGATAAACCGGATTTCATTTTTGAGCAAGGAAATATACATTTGTATTAAGGGAAAGTATTTTACTTGTTGGAAATATAGAAAGGGGCGCGCTAATCAAACAGAATATTCAGATGGCGGAGGGACACCTTTGTTACGTGATGTGAATTCCTTCTCTTCACTGTGCGGCAGCTGCTGACCATGATGAGATGGATAGCAAAGCGACTGTCTGGGGCAATAGTGGGGATAACGTCTGATACGTCATGAAATACCATGCAATCAAGAAGCATTTTTATTGACTGCTGCACAGCTAGAAATTCATCATTTTGTCCAGTTGAGCGTTTTAGCGGAAATTCCAGGTGAGCGTGATGGAACGCTGTGTCTCCATGTGCTTAGTGACATTTTGAGAGATTGATACATTGTCGGGGAATTCCACGTTTTCCTCATTATGCATGAGGAATTTGTTTGCTGTGTGCTCAGTGTGAATCCATCTTGCGCAGTTGGTATCAGCCAAGACTCGAACAATTTTCCTTAGTATGTCCACAGCTGATGGTGGAGACAGCTGACTCTTGTGAAAAGCAAGTGCAGTCGATATTTCACAATCCGACAATTTGGCCGTGACCATGACAATCAAAGGGTCTTTGACCGGATAGCTTTGTGCACGTAGACATAGTTGGATTGCAGATTTGGTGTGCTGGATTTCTGGAAGGGTACCGATCGTGCTTGGTGTGTACATGCTCTAATCTTTCATTCATTGCACCAACGAAGCTTTAGTCATTTTGAAATTAACAATGATCTGCAGAAAAATGGTTTAAATACTTCAAATTCTACCGCATCTCACAGTTGCCAAGTATGACACAACATCCCAAGTAGGCACATCGTTGGCAATCGTTAACAACAACTGTATTGTCAAAACGTTGTTGGCAATCAAATGTTGTGTCAACGTTGAGCATTAGTCCAACCAATTTGCCAACGTTGGTCCAAAGTAATTGTACTATCGAGGATTTATGCTATTTAAGCATATAATTTTACAGACAAGGTACCATGATAACCAGAACCGTTGAAAATTAAACAGCACCATTTGCAGGTTGATACGGGTTTGAAAGTTTCAGTCAGCAACTTCGGCATCCGGTGATGTAAATAATTTCCTTACTGCCTCATCGTGCCACTCAATCAGTGGGCCTTCGTATTGTAGATACGAAAATATAAATATATAGAGAAGGAAAGGTAGCTTACGTCGTCACATAAACCGCTAGGTCTCAACGGCATCACGATGCTCCCAGCTCTAAAGCTGTCAAAAATATCACGATGCAGGGCTTTGGGAAGAGCGGTCACATCTTTAACACCCATGACGTTTGTGTTAAGAAGTAAAGTTTTGTTCGGCAAAGGCTGAATATGAAGACTTATTTTCTGCACGTTGACGTTGTTGTGGACTGCTGGTATTGGTCCATCAAGTTGCCGATAAGATTTTTTGTCTTTGGTCAAAAGACATCTACAGCAACAATTTGCACCTCTTTTTGGCTCTGAATAAGATAATTTATTTTCTGATATTATTGTCAAAAGTGTATATGCAGCTAACAAATTTTTAATTACAAGTTTGAAAGTATATTCAATTTTGAGTTCAAAAAGTAAATGCATTTTCAAGTGACTTGTGTCACAATATATTGAAGATCGAGCTATTGTCATTTCCGTTTTAGCCGCTGTATAGGAAATAAGTAGGATGTTTGCCTTTTACCGCTCTCACTGAAAATATGAATTAAACCACAAAAGATCACGATATAAGCGTACTTGGTTGTTTCTTAAAATTGGTTCCTCCTCTACTCCACATGGAAAATTCCCGCACTATAATGCTTTTCCCCAATATCCCCATAAAATATTAAAGGGAACAAATTCCGCTTGATGTCATTTTCATCACGTTTGCCCATCTGTATTGCAGAGCTGCTCATTTCATGCCCCCTTCCCAGTACAAGTTTTCTGGCGCTGACATTGCTTGCCTGCCAATAACATCCGACCTGATAGCCATATCAGCCGTATATAGTGAACTAAATCATCTGACCATTCCAGTTAATGTCTCAACGTATACAGAAATATACAACACAATCCATTGTTTTTGATTAATCTAAATATTTGCAAGCCAATCAATAACCGCAGCGGAGGTGACGTCACCGGCGGCTGATATTTATCGAGTTTCCTTCCAATTATCAAAGAAAAAATGGATCCATACAGCACGGCGGAGAGAGAGGAACAGTCTATATCTGTATATAGTTTGACCAGTCGGCTCATCTTGGATTTTTTAATTTATTTTAGATTTTGAAGATAATGGATACAGACGGGAAGCGAAGAGCATTGAATCCTGTTTTGATCATATGTTAGTGGATGAATATAAATAAAGAATCCAGACTTTGCATTGTGTTTGCATGTCTGCCCGTTTGCCTGGTTATCATTCATATTCTAATATGTTAGTGGATGGATATAAGTAGAGAATTCAGACTCTACATTGTGTTTGCATGTCTGCCTATTTGCCTGGTTGGTTGTCATTCATATTCTTATGTGTTAGTGGATGGATATAAATAGAGAATCTGGACTCTACATTGTGTTTGCATGTTTGGCCGTTTGCCTGGTTGTCATTCATTGTGCTAGTGGATGAATATGAATCAAGAATCCAGATTCTGCATTGTGTTTGCATGTCTGCCCGTTTGCCTGGTTATCATTCATATTCTTATGTGTTAGTGGATGGATATAAATAGAGAATCCAGACTCTGCATTGTGTTTGCATGTCTGCCCGTTTGCCTGGTTATTATTCATATTCTTATGTGTTAGTGGATGGATATAAATAGAGAATCCAGACTCTGCATTGTGTTTGCATGTCTGCCCGTTTGCCTGGTTATCATTCATATTCTTATGTGTTAGTGGATGGATATAAATAGAGAATCCAGACTCTGCATTGTGTTTGCATGTCTGCCCGTTTGCCTGGTTATCATTCATATTCTATATGTTAGTGGATGGATATAAATAGAGAATCCAGACTCTGCATTGTGTTTGCATGTCTGCCCGTTTGCCTGGTTATCATTCATATTCTTATGTGTTAGTGGATGGATATAAATAGAGAATCCAGACTCTGCATTGTGTTTGCATGTCTGCCCGTTTGCCTGGTTATTATTCATATTCTTATATGTTAGTGGATGGATATGAATAGAGAATCCAGACTCTGCATTGTGCTTGCATGTCTGCCCGTTTGCCTGGTTATCATTCATATTCTTATGTGTTAGTGGATGGATATAAATAGAGAATCCAGACTCTGCATTGTGTTTGCATGTCTGCCCGTTTGCCTGGTTATCATTCATATTCTTATATGTTAGTGGATGGATATAAATAGAGAATCCAGACTCTGCATTGTGTTTGCATGTCTGCCCGTTTGCCTGGTTATCATTCATATTCTTATGTGTTAGTGGATGGATATAAATAGAGAATCCAGACTCTGCATTGTGTTTGCATGTCTGCCCGTTTGCCTGGTTATCATTCATATTTGTATGTGTTAGTGGATGGATATAAATAGAGAATCCAGACTCTGCATTGTGTTTGCATGTCTGCCCGTTTGCCTGGGTATCATTTATATCGTTATGTGTTAATGGATGGATATAAATAGCGAATGCAGACTCTGCATTGTGTTTGTATGTCTGCCCGTTTGTCTGGTTATCATTGATATTTCTATGTGTTAGTGGATGGGTAAAAAATAGAGAATCCAGACTCTGCGCTGTGTTTGCATGTCTGCCCGTTTGCCTGGTTATCATTTATATTCTTATATGTTAGTGGATGGAAATAAATAGCGAATGCAGACTTTGCATTGTGTTTGTGTGTCTGCCCATTTGCCTGGTTATCATTCATATTTTTATGTGTTAGTGAATGGACATAAATAGAGAATCCAGACTCTGCATTGTGTTTGCATGTCTGGCCGTTTGCCTGGTTATCATTCATATTCTTATATGTTAGGGGATGGATATAAGTAGAGAATCCAGACTCTGCATTGTGTTTGCATGTCTGCCCGTTTGCCTGGTTATCATTCATATTCTTATATGTTAGGGGATGGATATAAATAGCGAATGCAGACTTTGCATTGTGTTTGCATGTCTGCCCGTTTGTCTGGTTATCATTGATATTTCTATATGTTAGTGGATGGGTAAAAAATAGAGAATCCAGACTCTGCGCTGTGTTTGCATGTCTGCCCGGCTGCTTGGTTATCATTTATAATCGTATGTGTTAATGGATAGATATAAACAGAGAATCCAGACTCGGCATTGTGTTTGCATGTCTGCCTGTTTTACTGGTTATCTTTTATAATCGTATGTGTTAATGGATGGATATAAATAGAGAATCCAGACTCTGCATTGTGTTTGCATGTCTGCCCGTTTGCCTGGTTATCATTCATATTCTATGTGTTAGTGGATGGATATAAATAGAGAATACAGACTCTGCATTGTGTTTGCATGTCTGCCCGTTTGCCTGGTTATCATTCATATTCTCATATGTTAGTGGATGGATATAAATAGAGAATCCAGACTTTGCATTGTGTTTGCATGTCTGCCCGTTTGTCTGGTTATCATTGATATTTCTATATGTTAGTGGATGGGTAAAAAATAGAGAATCCAGACTCTGCGCTGTGTTTGCATGTCTGCCCGTTTGCCTGGTTATCATTTATATTCTTATATGTTAGTGGATGGATATAAATAGAGAATCCAGACTCTGCATTGTGTTTGCATGTCTACCCGTTTGCCTGGTTATCATTCATATTCGTATGTGTTAGTTGATGGATTTTAATAAAGAATACGGACTCTACATTGTGTTTGCATGTCTGGCCGTTTGCCTGGGTATCATTCATATCGTTATGTATTAGTGGATGGATATAGATAACAAATGCAGACTTTGCATTGTGCTTGCATGTCTGCCCGTTTGCCTGGTTATCATTCATATTCTTATGTGTTAATGGATGAATATAAATAGAGAATCCAGACTCTGCATTGTGTTTGCATGTCTGCCCGTTTGCCTGCTTATCATTGATATTTCTATATGTTAGTGGATGGATAGAAATAGAGAATCCAGACTCTGCATTGTGTTTGCATGTCTGCCCGGCTGCCTGGTTAACATTCATATTCGTATGTGTTAGTGGATGAATATAAATAGAGAATCCAGACTCTGCATTGTCTTTGCATGTCTGGCCGTTTGCCTGGTTATTATTCATATTCGTATGTGTTAGTGGATGGATATAAATAGAGAATCCAGACTCTGCATTGTGTGTGCATGTCTGCCCGTTTGCCTGGTTATCATTCATATTTCATTATGTTAGTGGATGGATATAAATAGAGAATCCAGACTCTGCATTGTGTTTGCATGTCTGCCCGTTTGCCTGGTTATCATTGATATTCTTATATGTTAGTGGATGGATATAAATAGAGAATCCAGACTCTGCATTGTGTTTGCATGTCTGCCCGTTTGCCTGGTTATCATTCATATTCTTATATGTTAGTGGATGGATATAAATAGAGAATCCAGACTCTGCATTGTGTTTGCATGTCTGCCCGTTTGCCTGGTTATCATTCATATTCTCATATGTTAGTGGATGGATATAAATAGAGAATCCAGACTCTGCATTGTGTTTGCATGTCTGCCCGTTTGCCTGGTTATCATTCATATTCTCATATGTTAGTGGATGGATATAAATAGAGAATCCAGACTCTGCATTGTGTTTGCATGTCTGCCCGTTTGCCTGGTTATCATTCATATTCTCATATGTTAGTGGATGGATATAAATAGAGAATCCAGACTCTGCATTGTGTTTGCATGTCTGCCCGTTTGCCTGGTTATCATTCATATTCTCATATGTTAGTGGATGGATATAAATAGAGAATCCAGACTCTGCATTGTGTCTGCATGTCTGCCCGTTTGCCTGGTTATCATTCATATTCTTATATGTTAGTGGATGGATATAAATAGAGAATCCAGACTCTGCATTGTGTTTGCATGTCTGCCCGTTTGCCTGGTTATCATTCATATTCTCATATGTTAGTGGATGGATATAAATAGAGTATCCAGACTCTGCATTGTGTTTGCATGTCTGCCCGTTTGCCTGGTTATCATTCATATTCTTATATGTTAGTGGATGGATATAAATAGAGTATCCAGACTCTGCATTGTGTTTGCATGTCTGCCCGTTTGGCTGGTTATCATTCATATTCTCATATGTTAGTGGATGGATATAAATAGAGTATCCAGACTCTGCATTGTGTTTGCATGTCTGCCCGTTTGCCTGGTTATAATTCATATTCTCATATGTTAGTGGATGGATATAAATAGAGTATCCAGACTCTGCATTGTGTTTGCATGTCTGCCCGTCTGCCTGGTTATCATTCATATTCTCATATGTTAGTGGATGGATATAAATAGAGTATCCAGACTCTGTATTGTGTTTGCATGTCTGCCCGTTTGTCTGGTTATTATTCATATTTTCATATGTTAGTGGATGGATATAAATAGAGAATCCAGACTCTGCATTGTGTTTGCATGTCTGCCCGTTTGCCTGGTTATCATTCTTATTCTTATAGGTTAGTGGATGGATATAAATAGAGTATCCAGACTCTGTATTGTGTTTGCATGTCTGCCCGTTTGGCTGGTTATTATTCATATTTTCATATGTTAGTGGATGGGTATAAATAGAGTATCCAGACTCTGTATTGTGTTTCCATGTCTGCCCGTTTGCCTGGTTATCATTCATATTCTCATATGTTAGTGGATGGATATAAATAGAGTATCCAGACTCTGTATTGTGTTTGCATGTCTGCCCGTCTGCCTGGTTATAATTCATATTCTCATATGTTAGTGGATGGGTATAAATAGAGTATCCAGGCTCTGCATTGTGTTTGCATGTCTGCCCGTCTGCCTGGTTATAATTCATATTCTCATATGTTAGTGGATGGATATAAATAGAGAATCCAGACTCTGTATTGTGTTTGCATGTCTGCCCGTTTGGCTGTTTATTATTCATATTTTCATATGTTAGTGGATGGATATAAATAGAGAATCCAGACTCTGCATTGTGTTTGCATGTCTGCCCGTTTGCCTGGTTATCATTCTTATTCTCATAGGTTAGTGGATGGATATAAATAGAGTATCCAGACTCTGCATTGTGTCTGCATGTCTGCCCGTTTGCCTGGTTATTATTCATATTCTCATATGTTAGTGGATGGATATAAATAGAGTATCCAGACTCTGCATTGTGTTTGCATGTCTGCCCGTCTGCCTGCTTATAATTCATATTCTCATATGTTAGTGGATGGATATAAATAGAGTATCCAGGCTCTGCATTGTGTTTGCATGTCTGCCCGTCTGCCTGCTTATAATTCATATTCTCATATGTTAGTGGGTGGATATAAAAAGAGAATCTAGACTCTGCATTGTGTCTGCATGTCTGCCCGTGTGCCTGGTCATCATTCATATTCGTATATGTTAGTGGATGGATATAAATAGAGAATCCAGGCTCTGCATTGTGTTTGCATGTCTGCCCGTTTGGCTGGTTATTATTCATATTCTCATATGTTAGTGGATGGGTATAAATAGAGTATCCGGACTCTGCATTGTGTTTGCATGTCTGCCCGTTTGCCTGGTTATAATTCATATTCTCGTATGTTAGTGGATGGATATAAATAGAGTATCCAGGCTCTGCATTGTGTCTGCATGTCTGCCCGTTTGCCTGGTTATAATTCATATTCTCGTATGTTAGTGGATGGGTATAAATAGAGTATCCAGGCTCTGCATTGTGTCTGCATGTCTGCCCGTTTGCCTGGTTATAATTCATATTCTCGTATGTTAGTGGATGGGTATAAATAGAGTATCCGGGCTCTGCATTGTGTTTGCATGTCTGCCCGTTTGCCTGGTTATAATTCATATTCTCATATGTTAGTGGATGGGTATAAATAGAGTATCCAGACTCTGCATTGTGTTTGCATGTCTGCCCGTCTGCCTGGTTATAATTCATATTCTCATATGTTAGTGGATGGGTATAAATAGAGTATCCAGGCTCTGCATTGTGTTTGCATGTCTGCCCGTCTGCCTGGTTATCATTCATATTCTCATATGTTAGTGGATGGATATAAATAGAGTATCCAGGCTCTGCATTGTGTTTGCATGTCTGCCCGTTTGCCTGGTTATAATTCATATTCTCATATGTTAGTGGATGGGTATAAATAGAGTATCCAGGCTCTGCATTGTGTTTGCATGTCTGCCCGTCTGCCTGGTTATCATTCATATTCTCATATGTTAGTGGATGGGTATAAATAGAGTATCCAGGCTCTGCATTGTGTTTGCATGTCTGCCCGTCTGCCTGGTTATAATTCATATTCTCATATGTTAGTGGATGGGTATAAATAGAGTATCCAGACTCTGCATTGTGTTTGCATGTCTGCCCGTTTGCCTGGTTATCATTCATATTCTCATATGTTAGTGGATGGGTATAAATAGAGTATCCAGACTCTGCATTGTGTTTGCATGTCTGCCCGTCTGCCTGGTTATCATTCATATTCTCATATGTTAGTGGATGGATATAAATAGAGTATCCAGACTCTGTATTGTGTTTGCATGTCTGCCCGTTTGGCTGGTTATCATTCATATTCTCATATGTTAGTGGATGGGTATAAATAGAGTATCCAGGCTCTGCATTGTGTTTGCATGTCTGCCCGTCTGCCTGGTTATCATTCATATTCTTATATGTTAGTGGATGGGTATAAATAGAGTATCCAGACTCTGCATTGTGTTTGCATGTCTGCCCGTTTGCCTGGTTATCATTCATATTCTCATATGTTAGTGGATGGGTATAAATAGAGTATCCAGACTCTGCATTGTGTTTGCATGTCTGCCCGTCTGCCTGGTTATCATTCATATTCTCATATGTTAGTGGATGGATATAAATAGAGTATCCAGACTCTGTATTGTGTTTGCATGTCTGCCCGTTTGGCTGGTTATCATTCATATTCTCATATGTTAGTGGATGGATATAAATAGAGTATCCAGACTCTGTATTGTGTTTGCATGTCTGCCCGTTTGGCTGGTTATCATTCATATTCTCATATGTTAGTGGATGGATATAAATAGAGTATCCAGACTCTGTATTGTGTTTGCATGTCTGCCCGTCTGCCTGGTTATCATTCATATTCTCATATGTTAGTGGATGGATATAAATAGAGTATCCAGACTCTGTATTGTGTTTGCATGTCTGCCCGTTTGGCTGGTTATTATTCATATTCTCGTATGTTAGTGGATGGGTATAAATAGAGTATCCAGGCTCTGCATTGTGTTTGCATGTCTGCCCGTTTGCCTGGTTATTATTCATATTTTCATATGTTAGTGGATGGGATATAAATAGAGTATCCAGACTCTGTATTGTGTTTGCATGTCTGCCCGTCTGCCTGGTTATCATTCATATTCTCATATGTTAGTGGATGGATATAAATAGAGAATCCAGACTCTGCATTGTGTTTGCATGTCTGCCCGTTTGCCTGGTTATCATTCTTATTCTCATAGGTTAGTGGATGGATATAAATAGAGTATCCAGACTCTGTATGGTGTTTGCATGTCTGCCCGTTTGGCTGGTTATTATTCATATTTTCATATGTTAGTGGATGGGTATAAATAGAGTATCCAGACTCTGTATTGTGTTTCCATGTCTACCCGTTTGCCTGGTTATCATTCATATTCTCATATGTTAGTGGATGGATATAAATAGAGTATCCAGACTCTGTATTGTGTTTGCATGTCTGCCCGTTTGGCTGTTTATTATTCATATTTTCATATGTTAGTGGATGGATATAAATAGAGAATCCAGACTCTGCATTGTGTTTGCATGTCTGCCCGTTTGCCTGGTTATCATTCTTATTCTCATAGGTTAGTGGATGGATATAAATAGAGTATCCAGACTCTGCATTGTGTCTGCATGTCTGCCCGTTTGCCTGGTTATTATTCATATTCTCATATGTTAGTGGATGGATATAAATAGAGTATCCAGACTCTGTATTGTGTTTGCATGTCTGCCCGTCTGCCTGCTTATAATTCATATTCTCATATGTTAGTGGATGGATATAAAAAGAGAATCTAGACTCTGCATTGTGTCTGCATGTCTGCCCGTATGCCTGGTCATCATTCATATTCGTATATGTTAGTGGATGGATATAAATAGAGAATCCAGGCTCTGCATTGTGTTTGCATGTCTGCCCGTTTGCCTGGTTATCATTCTTATTCTTATAGGTTAGTGGATGGATATAAATAGAGTATCCAGACTCTGTATTGTGTTTGCATGTCTGCCCGTTTGGCTGGTTATTATTCATATTTTCATATGTTAGTGGATGGGTATAAATAGAGTATCCAGACTCTGTATTGTGTTTCCATGTCTGCCCGTTTGCCTGGTTATCATTCATATTCTCATATGTTAGTGGATGGATATAAATAGAGTATCCAGACTCTGTATTGTGTTTGCATGTCTGCCCGTCTGCCTGGTTATAATTCATATTCTCATATGTTAGTGGATGGGTATAAATAGAGTATCCAGGCTCTGCATTGTGTTTGCATGTCTGCCCGTCTGCCTGGTTATAATTCATATTCTCATATGTTAGTGGATGGGTATAAATAGAGAATCCAGACTCTGTATTGTGTTTGCATGTCTGCCCGTTTGGCTGTTTATTATTCATATTTTCATATGTTAGTGGATGGATATAAATAGAGAATCCAGACTCTGCATTGTGTTTGCATGTCTGCCCGTTTGCCTGGTTATCATTCTTATTCTCATAGGTTAGTGGATGGATATAAATAGAGTATCCAGACTCTGCATTGTGTCTGCATGTCTGCCCGTTTGCCTGGTTATTATTCATATTCTCATATGTTAGTGGATGGATATAAATAGAGTATCCAGACTCTGCATTGTGTTTGCATGTCTGCCCGTCTGCCTGCTTATAATTCATATTCTCATATGTTAGTGGATGGATATAAATAGAGTATCCAGGCTCTGCATTGTGTTTGCATGTCTGCCCGTCTGCCTGCTTATAATTCATATTCTCATATGTTAGTGGGTGGATATAAAAAGAGAATCTAGACTCTGCATTGTGTCTGCATGTCTGCCCGTATGCCTGGTCATCATTCATATTCGTATATGTTAGTGGATGGATATAAATAGAGAATCCAGGCTCTGCATTGTGTTTGCATGTCTGCCCGTTTGGCTGGTTATTATTCATATTCTCATATGTTAGTGGATGGGTATAAATAGAGTATCCGGACTCTGCATTGTGTTTGCATGTCTGCCCGTTTGCCTGGTTATAATTCATATTCTCGTATGTTAGTGGATGGGTATAAATAGAGTATCCAGGCTCTGCATTGTGTCTGCATGTCTGCCCGTTTGCCTGGTTATAATTCATATTCTCGTATGTTAGTGGATGGGTATAAATAGAGTATCCAGGCTCTGCATTGTGTCTGCATGTCTGCCCGTTTGCCTGGTTATAATTCATATTCTCGTATGTTAGTGGATGGGTATAAATAGAGTATCAAGACTCTGCATTGTGTTTGCATGTCTGCCCGTTTGCCTGGTTATCATTCATATTCTCCTATGTTAGTGGATGGGTATAAATAGAGTATCCAGACTCTGCATTGTGTTTGCATGTCTGCCCGTTTGCCTGGTTATCATTCATATTCTTATATGTTAGTGGATGGATATAAATAGAGTATCCAGGCTCTGCATTGTGTTTGCATGTCTGCCCGTCTGCCTGGTTATCATTCATATTCTCATATGTTAGTGGATGGATATAAATAGAGTATCCAGGCTCTGCATTGTGTTTGCATGTCTGCCCGTTTGCCTGGTTATAATTCATATTCTCATATGTTAGTGGATGGGTATAAATAGAGTATCCAGGCTCTGCATTGTGTTTGCATGTCTGCCCGTCTGCCTGGTTATCATTCATATTCTCATATGTTAGTGGATGGGTATAAATAGAGTATCCAGGCTCTGCATTGTGTTTGCATGTCTGCCCGTCTGCCTGGTTATAATTCATATTCTCATATGTTAGTGGATGGGTATAAATAGAGTATCCAGACTCTGCATTGTGTTTGCATGTCTGCCCGTTTAACTGGTTATCATTCATATTCTCATATGTTAGTGGATGGGTATAAATAGAGTATCCAGACTCTGCATTGTGTTTGCATGTCTGCCCGTCTGCCTGGTTATCATTCATATTCTCATATGTTAGTGGATGGATATAAATAGAGTATCCAGACTCTGTATTGTGTTTGCATGTCTGCCCGTTTGGCTGGTTATCATTCATATTCTCATATGTTAGTGGATGGGTATAAATAGAGTATCCAGGCTCTGCATTGTGTTTGCATGTCTGCCCGTCTGCCTGGTTATCATTCATATTCTTATATGTTAGTGGATGGGTATAAATAGAGTATCCAGACTCTGCATTGTGTTTGCATGTCTGCCCGTTTGCCTGGTTATCATTCATATTCTCATATGTTAGTGGATGGGTATAAATAGAGTATCCAGACTCTGCATTGTGTTTGCATGTCTGCCCGTCTGCCTGGTTATCATTCATATTCTCATATGTTAGTGGATGGATATAAATAGAGTATCCAGACTCTGTATTGTGTTTGCATGTCTGCCCGTTTGGCTGGTTATCATTCATATTCTCATATGTTAGTGGATGGATATAAATAGAGTATCCAGACTCTGTATTGTGTTTGCATGTCTGCACGTTTGGCTGGTTATCATTCATATTCTCATATGTTAGTGGATGGATATAAATAGAGTATCCAGACTCTGTATTGTGTTTGCATGTCTGCCCGTCTGCCTGGTTATCATTCATATTCTCATATGTTAGTGGATGGATATAAATAGAGTATCCAGACTCTGTATTGTGTTTGCATGTCTGCCCGTTTGGCTGGTTATTATTCATATTCTCGTATGTTAGTGGATGGGTATAAATAGAGTATCCAGGCTCTGCATTGTGTTTGCATGTCTGCCCGTTTGCCTGGTTATTATTCATATTTTCATATGTTAGTGGATGGGTATAAATAGAGTATCCAGACTCTGTATTGTGTTTGCATGTCTGCCCGTCTGCCTGGTTATCATTCATATTCTCATATGTTAGTGGATGGATATAAATAGAGAATCCAGACTCTGCATTGTGTTTGCATGTCTGCCCGTTTGCCTGGTTATCATTCTTATTCTCATAGGTTAGTGGATGGATATAAATAGAGTATCCAGACTCTGTATGGTGTTTGCATGTCTGCCCGTTTGGCTGGTTATTATTCATATTTTCATATGTTAGTGGATGGGTATAAATAGAGTATCCAGACTCTGTATTGTGTTTCCATGTCTACCCGTTTGCCTGGTTATCATTCATATTCTCATATGTTAGTGGATGGATATAAATAGAGTATCCAGACTCTGTATTGTGTTTGCATGTCTGCCCGTTTGGCTGTTTATTATTCATATTTTCATATGTTAGTGGATGGATATAAATAGAGAATCCAGACTCTGCATTGTGTTTGCATGTCTGCCCGTTTGCCTGGTTATCATTCTTATTCTCATAGGTTAGTGGATGGATATAAATAGAGTATCCAGACTCTGCATTGTGTCTGCATGTCTGCCCGTTTGCCTGGTTATTATTCATATTCTCATATGTTAGTGGATGGATATAAATAGAGTATCCAGACTCTGTATTGTGTTTGCATGTCTGCCCGTCTGCCTGCTTATAATTCATATTCTCATATGTTAGTGGATGGATATAAAAAGAGAATCTAGACTCTGCATTGTGTCTGCATGTCTGCCCGTATGCCTGGTCATCATTCATATTCGTATATGTTAGTGGATGGATATAAATAGAGAATCCAGGCTCTGCATTGTGTTTGCATGTCTGCCCGTTTGGCTGGTTATTATTCATATTCTCATATGTTAGTGGATGGGTATAAATAGAGTATCCGGACTCTGCATTGTGTTTGCATGTCTGCCCGTTTGCCTGGTTATAACTCATATTCTCATATGTTAGTGGATGGGTATAAATAGAGTATCCAGACTCTGTATTGTGTTTGTATGTCTGCCCGTTTGCCTGGTTATCATTCATATTCTCGTATGTTAGTGGATGGGTATAAATAGAGTATCCAGGCTCTGCATTGTGTCTGCATGTCTGCCCGTTTGCCTGGTTATAATTCATATTCTCATATGTTAGTGGATGGGTATAAATAGAGTATCCAGGCTCTGCATTGTGTTTGCATGTCTGCCCGTTTGCCTGGTTATAATTCATATTCTCGTATGTTAGTGGATGGGTATAAATAGAGTATCCAGGCTCTGCATTGTGTCTGCATGTCTGCCCGTTTGCCTGGTTATAATTCATATTCTCGTATGTTAGTGGATGGGTATAAATAGAGTATCCAGGCTCTGCATTGTGTCTGCATGTCTGCCCGTTTGCCTGGTTATAATTCATATTCTCGTATGTTAGTGGATGGGTATAAATAGAGTATCCAGGCTCTGCATTGTGTCTGCATGTCTGCCCGTTTGCCTGGTTATCATTCATATTCTCGTATGTTAGTGGATGGGTATAAATAGAGTATCCAGGCTCTGCATTGTGTTTGCATGTCTGCCCGTTTGCCTGGTTATAATTCATATTCTCATAGGTTACTGGATGGGTATAAATAGAGTATCCAGGCTCTGCATTGTGTTTGCATGTCTGCCCGTCTGCCTGGTTATAATTCATATTCTCATATGTTAGTGGATGGGTATAAATAGAGTATCCAGGCTCTGCATTGTGTCTGCATGTCTGCCCGTTTGCCTGGTTATAATTCATATTCTCGTATGTTAGTGGATGGGTATAAATAGAGTATCCAGGCTCTGCATTGTGTCTGCATGTCTGCCCGTTTGCCTGGTTATAATTCATATTCTCGTATGTTAGTGGATGGGTATAAATAGAGTATCCAGGCTCTGCATTGTGTTTGCATGTCTGCCCGTCTGCCTGGTTATCATTCATATTCTCATATGTTAGTGGATGGATATAAATAGAGTATCCAGACTCTGTATTGTGTTTGCATGTCTGCCCGTTTGGCTGGTTATCATTCATATTCTCATATGTTAGTGGATGGATATAAATAGAGTATCCAGACTCTGTATTGTGTTTGCATGTCTGCCCGTTTGGCTGGTTATCATTCATATTCTCATATGTTAGTGGATGGATATAAATAGAGTATCCAGACTCTGTATTGTGTTTGCATGTCTGCCCGTCTGCCTGGTTATCATTCATATTCTCATATGTTAGTGGATGGATATAAATAGAGTATCCAGACTCTGTATTGTGTTTGCATGTCTGCCCGTTTGGCTGGTTATTATTCATATTCTCGTATGTTAGTGGATGGGTATAAATAGAGTATCCAGGCTCTGCATTGTGTTTGCATGTCTGCCCGTTTGCCTGGTTATTATTCATATTTTCATATGTTAGTGGATGGGTATAAATAGAGTATCCAGACTCTGTATTGTGTTTGCATGTCTGCCCGTCTGCCTGGTTATCATTCATATTCTCATATGTTAGTGGATGGATATAAATAGAGAATCCAGACTCTGCATTGTGTTTGCATGTCTGCCCGTTTGCCTGGTTATCATTCTTATTCTCATAGGTTAGTGGATGGATATAAATAGAGTATCCAGACTCTGTATGGTGTTTGCATGTCTGCCCGTTTGGCTGGTTATTATTCATATTTTCATATGTTAGTGGATGGGTATAAATAGAGTATCCAGACTCTGTATTGTGTTTCCATGTCTACCCGTTTGCCTGGTTATCATTCATATTCTCATATGTTAGTGGATGGATATAAATAGAGTATCCAGACTCTGTATTGTGTTTGCATGTCTGCCCGTTTGGCTGTTTATTATTCATATTTTCATATGTTAGTGGATGGATATAAATAGAGAATCCAGACTCTGCATTGTGTTTGCATGTCTGCCCGTTTGCCTGGTTATCATTCTTATTCTCATAGGTTAGTGGATGGATATAAATAGAGTATCCAGACTCTGCATTGTGTCTGCATGTCTGCCCGTTTGCCTGGTTATTATTCATATTCTCATAGGTTAGTGGATGGATATAAATAGAGTATCCAGACTCTGCATTGTGTTTGCATGTCTGCCCGTCTGCCTGCTTATAATTCATATTCTCATATGTTAGTGGATGGATATAAAAAGAGAATCTAGACTCTGCATTGTGTCTGCATGTCTGCCCGTATGCCTGGTCATCATTCATATTCGTATATGTTAGTGGATGGATATAAATAGAGAATCCAGGCTCTGCATTGTGTTTGCATGTCTGCCCGTTTGGCTGGTTATTATTCATATTCTCATATGTTAGTGGATGGGTATAAATAGAGTATCCGGACTCTGCATTGTGTTTGCATGTCTGCCCGTTTGCCTGGTTATAACTCATATTCTCATATGTTAGTGGATGGGTATAAATAGAGTATCCAGACTCTGTATTGTGTTTGTATGTCTGCCCGTTTGCCTGGTTATCATTCATATTCTCGTATGTTAGTGGATGGGTATAAATAGAGTATCCAGGCTCTGCATTGTGTCTGCATGTCTGCCCGTTTGCCTGGTTATAATTCATATTCTCATATGTTAGTGGATGGGTATAAATAGAGTATCCAGGCTCTGCATTGTGTTTGCATGTCTGCCCGTTTGCCTGGTTATAATTCATATTCTCGTATGTTAGTGGATGGGTATAAATAGAGTATCCAGGCTCTGCATTGTGTCTGCATGTCTGCCCGTTTGCCTGGTTATAATTCATATTCTCGTATGTTAGTGGATGGGTATAAATAGAGTATCCAGGCTCTGCATTGTGTCTGCATGTCTGCCCGTTTGCCTGGTTATAATTCATATTCTCGTATGTTAGTGGATGGGTATAAATAGAGTATCCAGGCTCTGCATTGTGTCTGCATGTCTGCCCGTTTGCCTGGTTATCATTCATATTCTCGTATGTTAGTGGATGGGTATAAATAGAGTATCCAGGCTCTGCATTGTGTTTGCATGTCTGCCCGTTTGCCTGGTTATAATTCATATTCTCATAGGTTAGTGGATGGGTATAAATAGAGTATCCAGGCTCTGCATTGTGTTTGCATGTCTGCCCGTCTGCCTGGTTATAATTCATATTCTCATATGTTAGTGGATGGGTATAAATAGAGTATCCAGGCTCTGCATTGTGTCTGCATGTCTGCCCGTTTGCCTGGTTATAATTCATATTCTCGTATGTTAGTGGATGGGTATAAATAGAGTATCCAGGCTCTGCATTGTGTCTGCATGTCTGCCCGTTTGCCTGGTTATAATTCATATTCTCGTATGTTAGTGGATGGGTATAAATAGAGTATCCAGGCTCTGCATTGTGTTTGCATGTCTGCCCGCCTGCCTGGTTATCATTCATATTCTCATATGTTAGTGGATGGGTATAAATAGAGTATCCAGACTCTGCATTGTGTCTGCATGTCTGCCCGTTTGCCTGGTTATCATTCATATTCTCATATGTTAGTGGATGGGTATAAATAGAGTATCCAGGCTCTGCATTGTGTTTGCATGTCTGCCCGTCTGCCTGGTTATAATTCATATTCTCATATGTTAGTGGATGGGTATAAATAGAGTATCCAGACTCTGCATTGTGTTTGCATGTCTGCCCGTTTGCCTGGTTATAATTCATATTCTCATATGTTAGTGGATGGATATAAATAGAGTATCCAAGCTCTGCATTGTGTCTGCATGTCTGCCCGTCTGCCTGGTTATCATTCATATTCTCATATGTTAGTGGATGGGTATAAATAGAGTATCCAGACTCTGCATTGTGTTTGCATGTCTGCCCGTTTGCCTGGTTATAATTCATATTCTCATATGTTAGTGGATGGGTATAAATAGAGTATCCAGACTCTGCATTGTGTTTGCATGTCTGCCCGTCTGCCTGGTTATCATTCATATTCTCATATGTTAGTGGATGGGTATAAATAGAGTATCCAGACTCTGCATTGTGTTTGCATGTCTGCCCGTTTGCCTGGTTATCATTCATATTCTTATATGTTAGTGGATGGGTATAAATAGAGTGTCCAGACTCTGCATTGTGTCTGCATGTCTGCCCGTTTGCCTGGTTATCATTCATATTCTCATATGTTAGTGGATGGATATAAATAGAGTATCCAGGCTCTGCATTGTGTTTGCATGTCTGCCCGTCTGCCTGGTTATCATTCATATTCTCGTATGTTAGTGGATGGATATAAATAGAGTATCCGGACTCTGCATTGTGTTTGCATGTCTGCCCGTTTGCCTGGTTATCATTCATATTCTCATATGTTAGTGGATGGATATAAATAGAGTATCCGGGCTCTGCATTGTGTTTGCATGTCTGCCCGTCTGCCTGGTTATCATTCATATTCTCGTATGTTGGTGGATGGATATAAATAGAGTATCCGGACTCTGCATTGTGTTTGCATGTCTGCCCGTTTGCCTGCTTATCATTCATATTCTCATATGTTAGTGGATGGATATAAATAGAGAATCTAGACTCTGCATTGTGTTTGCATGTCTGCCCGTATGCCTGGCCATCATTCTTATTCTCGTATGTTAGTGGATGGATATAAATAGAGAATCCAGACTCTGCATTGTGTTTGCATGTCTGCCCGTTTGCCTGCTTATCATTCATATTCTCATATGTTAGTGGATGGGTATAAATAGAGTATCCACACTCTGTATTGTGTTTGCATGTCTGCCCGTTTGCCTGGTTATCATTCATATTCTCATATGTTAGTGGATGGGTATAAATAGAGTATCCAGACTCTGCATTGTGTTTGCATGTCTGCCCGTTTGCCTGGTTATCATTCATATTCTCGTATGTTAGTGGATGGGTATAAATAGAGTATCCAGACTCTGTATTGTGTTTGCATGTCTGCCCGTTTGCCTGGTTATCATTCATGATCTCATATGTTAGTGGATGGATATAAATAGAGTATCCAGATACTGCATTGTGTTTGCATGTCTGCCCGTTTGCCTGGTTATCATTCATATTCTTATATGTTAGTGGATGGGTATAAATAGAGTATCCAGGCTCTGCATTGTGTTTGCATGTCTGCCCGTTTGCCTGGTTATCATTCATATTCTCATATGTTAGTGGATGGATATAAATAGAGTATCCAGACTCTGCATAGTGTTTGCATGTCTGCCCGTTTGCCTGGTTATCATTCATATTCTTATATGTTAGTGGATGGATATAAATAGAGTATCCAGACTCTGCATTGTGTTTGCATGTCTGCCCGTTTGCCTGGTTATCATTCATATTCTCGTATGTTAGTGGATGGATATAAATAGAGTATCCAGACTCTGCATTGTGTTTGCATGTCTGCCCGTTTGCCTGGTTATCATTCATATTCTTATATGTTAGTGGATGGGTATAAATAGAGTATCCAGACTCTGTATTGTGTTTGCATGTCTGCCCGTTTGCCTGGTTATAATTCATATTCTCATATGTTAGTGGATGGGTATAAATAGAGTGTCCAGACTCTGCATTGTGTCTGCATGTCTGCCCGTCTGCCTGGTTATCATTCATATTCTCATATGTTAGTGGATGGGTATAAATAGAGTATCCAGGCACTGCATTGTGTCTGCATGTCTGCCCGTTTGCCTGGTTATCATTCATATTCTTATATGTTAGTGGATGGGTATAAATAGAGTATCCAGACTCTGTATTGTGTTTGCATGTCTGCCCGTTTGCCTGGTTATCTTTCATATTCTCATATGTTAGTGGATGGGTATAAATAGAGTATCCAGACTCTGTATTGTGTTTGCATGTCTGCCCGTTTGCCTGGTTATCATTCATATTCTCATATGTTAGTGGATGGGTATAAATAGAGTATCCAGACTCTGTATTGTGTTTGCATGTCTGCCCGTTTGCCTGGTTATCATTCATATTCTTATATGTTAGTGGATGGGTATAAATAGAGTGTCCAGACTCTGCATCGTGTTTGCATGTCTGCCCGTCTGCCTGGTTATCATTCATATTCTCATATGTTAGTGGATGGGTATAAATAGAGTATCCAGACTCTGTATTGTGTTTGCATGTCTGCCCGTTTGCCTGGTTATCATTCATATTCTTATATGTTAGTGGATGGGTATAAATAGAGTGTCCAGACTCTGCATCGTGTTTGCATGTCTGCCCGTCTGCCTGGTTATCATTCATATTCTCATATGTTAGTGGATGGGTATAAATAGAGTATCCAGGCTCTGCATTGTGTTTGCATGTCTGCCCGTCTGCCTGGTTATCATTCATATTCTCATATGTTAGTGGATGGATATAAATAGAGTATCCAGACTCTGTATTGTGTTTGCATGTCTGCCCGTCTGCCTGGTTATCATTCATATTCTCATATGTTAGTGGATGGATATAAATAGAGTATCCAGACTCTGTATTGTGTTTGCATGTCTGCCCGTTTGCCTGGTTATCATTCATATTCTCATATGTTAGTGGATGGATATAAATAGAGTATCCAGACTCTGCATTGTGTTTCCATGTCTGCCCGTTTGCCTGGTTATCATTCATATTCTCATATGTTAGTGGATGGGTATAAATAGAGTATCCAGACTCTGTATTGTGTTTGCATGTCTGCCCGTCTGCCTGGTTATCATTCATATTCTGAAAGGAGCACTAGACCGAAAAGTGAGGGCGCTAGTTTTTGCGAATTTCACACTATAATAAACGAACGATAAAGTTCACGCCTCTTTAGCCCAAAGACGACGTGGAGGGCAAAGGTCACATGAATATTCATATTAACCAGAAAATTACCATATCGTTGAGTGTTTTATTAGCATTCGAATTTTTGGGGGACCCCCCTCAAATTACGCCCTCAATTCGAAGTCTAGTATTGCTGTAACTCCTATCAACTCTGAAAACCTGCTCTCCTTTTTGAATCTTGTAATTTAAATCTCACTTCAAAGACGTTGCCGTCCAAAGTAAAGATATGTGCCAAAGCCTTCTTGAACTCCGTTTCTACTTTGATTTCCAATTTCTACCAAAATAAAGAAGAAGATACACTGTTGTAAATGTGTGGATCTTTCAATCTGTTGCCAGGTGAGCAAACATTAATAAAATTCAAATTTGGGGTTTATACATCAACCCTTTATTGAAATGGTCTTCTCTTAAGATTAAAACATTTATCTATGAAATAAATGGGGTTTTCTATCATATTAAAGTGTTTGTATTTTTTTACTATTTTTACATCCTTGAAAATGTATATAATACTTATATTCTTCCTCATATAAGCTATTGGAATGTTTTATGGGTATGCTCACCATTCTCATCTAAATCAATTATTCTCACTTCAGAAAAAAGGCTGTTCGTATTATCACCCAATCAAATTTTCAAGCACATGCATCCCTTCTTTTTACCAGATTGTTTTCTTAATATTTTTGATATCCACAGACACCAATGTGCTGTATTCATTTTAATTTGTTAATCAGCAATTACCAGATGTTTTCAAGGAAAACTTTTCTTTTACTCATAACATACATTACCACAATACTAGGTTCTCCCATCATTTATTTTCTCTTCCCATAAATTCTGACCTTTTCAAATGCTCCATTGTATCTAATAGTATTAAGTTCTGGAATCAAATATGCGATTCTATAAAATAAAAAAAACATAAAAATTGTACAATTATTTGCTGATAAGTTGAAAATGACACTTACCAGCTTATATCTAAATATGACCAACTTAAGTTTACCTTTATGTATTTTCATCTCCACTTAGTTTATGATTATATTTGATGTCTTATCTATTTTTACCCAACCACTTCATTACTTTTCCCCTAACTTCTTTATGTTACCGGGTGGGGGAAGGGAAGGGTGGGTGTTTCCTTTTCCTTCTATTATCACTATTTGACTTTTCTTTACATTTCCTTTGTCATTAATTAATTAATTTAAGTTACGGTGGGCTTCTTGTAAAAGCTCCGGCTTCTAAGCCCTTTCACCATTTTCTGATAAATTGTTATGTTTTTCTATGATAAATATTGTAATATATGCATGAAAATGGAACATAAATTAATCAAATCAAATCAAAGGCGCCTTGCCACATTTTAGCAGATCAAGAGCTTTTTGCAAAAGCAACTCTAATCCTAATCTTATATATAAAGCTATATTTTCTATAGTGTTTATCCCAAACTCACACCGCCATGCCCACCGATATGAGGAGGGAGGAGGGGGGAGGGGATGCTAAAATAATTTGACCAAAACACTGCATTTTTTATACGTATATATAAAAAGAAACCACATATCTTACCTGCTAATAAGCTCATCTTGTCGAATGCCCTCCAGGAGTGTCACCAACTCCAAATTTCTCTCGTCGGTGACGTCACACTTTTTCGTGCAAGTCAGATTTGTGAATTCTGTATTTGGTAAATAACAAAACGTTACAAAAAATGAACATATGTTTCGACATGATAAAGAGAAATTCATTGAATACACGCTTATGTACCTCTTCATCATCAACGGATAAAATGGTACCAAAAGATATGCTGGGCGCCCTCGTGCCAAATGGATGGCCTGAAAAGTTGAAGTGGATTGTCTGCATCTGATCTGGCTACTGCAGGGTGGTCCAGAATTCTACTTCAAAAACTTCAGCCAGACACGTCCTATTCAATGACCCTGAGGAGTGCGTTAACGAGCCGCTAGGCTTATGGCGATTGATTGATTCGATAAAATGCATAGAGATCATAATATATATTTCACCAAAATTGATAAAAGTCATGTGCTTGTGAATAGGAATTTGTTCATCCACAGTGAATGTATGCTGTGCACATTTAAATGTATACCGGTTAATTGGGCACGAAAAAAGGATTGCAAATACAACAACATTCTTATAGTGTTGAAGCTTGGTAATTCTAGATTATCTTATAAGAGTTGTCTAAAAACGCTGGAAGAATAAATAAAGTTTACGTCACACAGAAGCTTTCATAATATCTTTTAACATTACGTGTGCAGGGGCGTAACTTAAGGAGGAGGAGGAGGACCTAGTATTGAAACAAAATTTTAATATAGTTATATCTTTATGTTTTTGTTTCTTCGCAAAATTCAAAATACTTTTGAAAATGTTTTGGATAAGATCATACTTTTTCCGTCCCCACCACTCGCCCCCGTTGGCTGGATACCGATCTAAGTCGGGCAGAAATGTAGAATAGCGGGTGCACTTGTATCCTGGTATCAGAGTATATCTCAGTCATGCCCGACTAAGCTAGATATCAACATCATATCCTCTCGACCGCTGACTCGGCACATGATGCTGACAACATCATACTTTGGCACTAAGTCGGGCAGAGATGTAAAATGTCAGATGTACTGTTTAAATCGGAGATACATCTCAATCATGCTCGAATCGTTATTTTTGAAAAATTTCCGTTAATATTCGTAAAATTTGTTTCATTTTCGTGAAATCTTTATAAATTTCGTGCAATTTTCTGCATTTTTGAGAAATTTCCTTCATTTTTGAAAATTTCCTTCATTTTTAAAAAATCGTCTTCAATTTTCGTGAAATTTTCATAAAATATCCATCAGGTTCGTGAAATATTTGTGAAAATGTCCTTCATGTTGGATCAATTTTTGTACAATTTCCTAACAATTTTTGGGAAATTTTCTTCACTTTTCGTAAAATTTCATTCATTTTTGTAAAATTTGCTTCTATTTTTGTGTGATTACCTTCATTTTTCTGAAATTTTCTTCATTTTCGGGAAATCGTCTTCAATTTTCAGGACATTTTCATAAAATTTCCTTCATGTTCGTGAAATGTTTGTGAAAATGTCCTTCATGTTGGATCAATTTTTGTACAATTTCCTAACATTTTGGGGAAATTTTCTTCACTTTTCGTAAAATTTCATTCATTTTTGTAAAATTTGCTTCTATTTTTGTGAGATTACCTTCATTTTTCTGGAAATTTTCTTCATTTTCAGAATATCGTCTTCAATTTTCGTGAAATTTTCATAAAATATCCATCAGGTTCGTGAAATGTTTGTGAAAATGTCCTTCATGTTGGATCAATTTTTGTACAATTTCCTAACAATTTTTGGGAAATTTTCTTCACTTTTCGTAAAATTTCATTCATTTTTGTAAAATTTGCTTCTATTTTTGTGAGATTACCTTCATTTTTCTGGAAATTTTCTTCATTTTGGAAATCGTCTTCAATTTTCAGGACATTTTCATAAAATTTCCTTCATGTTCGTGAAATGTTTGTGAAAATGTCCTTCATGTTGGATCAATTTTTGTACAATTTCCTGACATTTTTGGGAAATTTTCTTCACTTTTCGTAAAATTTCATTCATTTTTAAAAATTTGCTTCTATTTTTGTGAGATTACCTTCATTTTTCTGAAATTTCCTTCATTTTCGGGAAATCGTTCTTCAATTTTCAGGACATTTTCATAAAATTTCCTTCATGTTCGTGAAATGTTTGTGAAAATGTCCTTCATGTTGGATCAATTTTTGTACAATTTCCTAACATTTTTGGGGAAATTTTCTTCACTTTTCGTAAAATTTCATTCATTTTTTTAAAATTTGCTTCTATTTTTGTGAGATTACCTTCATTTTTCTGGAAATTTTCTTCATTTTCGGGAAATCGTCTTCAATTTTCGGGACATTTTCATAAAATTTCCTTCATGTTCGTGAAATGTTTGTGAAAATGTCCTTCATGTTGGATCAATTTTTGTACAATTTCCTAACAACTTTTGGGAAATTTTCTTCACTTGTCGTAAAATTTCATTCATTTTTGTAAAATTTGCTTCTATTTTTGTGTGATTACCTTCATTTTTCTGGAAATTTTCTTCATTTTCGGGAAATCGTCTTCAATTTTCGGGACATTTTCATAAAATTTCCTTCATTTTCGTAAAATTTGCTTCAATTATTGTACAATTTCCTTTATTTGTATGACATTTGCATCATTTTTTGTGCTATTTGCTTCATTTTTCTTCAATTTTGATCAAATATCCCTCCTTGTGTGAAATTTACTTCAATTTTTGTGCAATTTCCTTCATTTTTGTGAAATTTGCTTCCATTTTCGTTCAATTTTCTTATATTTCCGAAATTTTCGGCAAATTTACTTCATGTTCAGGAATTTTTTTTTCATTTTGGGCGAAATGGGGTCAAAAGCAACCAAAATTTGGAATAATTTATTCTTTATAAACAATTTTTGGACCGTGATAAGAGACTCATGGTACTGCGGTTTGTCGAGGCAAATGATAAAATTTGGTCCCAATAACAAATATTTCCTACGCCGTTGTTTGCAAGGCTCCGCCAATGAACCCCACATTTTTCCCCATATATTGTTTCAATTTGCAGGGAAATTTTGTTTTTAATTTGCAGGACTTATCTAAATAGATTTAAACAAATGGTGGAATTGTCTTCTTTTCATCACTTACATTTGGGAAATTTGTGTTGATTTTAAATCATTGTGGGGCATCAAAATCAAGAAATATTAAAAGCTGCCGGGGCTTTGCCCATAGACCCAAGCTATATTGCAAGGTTTTGCCCATAAGCCCCACAATTTTGCCCGAATTTATTTAATTTCCCCTCTGTCTGTTTAAAAATAGATTAAGTGATTATCTGAGTAGATTTTAACATTAGAATAAAAATTGTCTTCTTTTTATAAATCTAATTATCGAACTGTGTGTTGATTTTCAGCCACTTTAGAGCATCAAAAACAAGAAATCTTCGGAGTTTCCGGGCGCTTCGACCCATGGACCCCAACCAATGCTTCTCACCAGGGGGCACACGGTGTTACGCATGGGTCTGTCTATTTACAAGCTCCTCGATCTGGTTAAGCTAGTCACGTGCTTGTTGTTGAATATGAAAGTGAGTTTTGCATATGCATAAAGGTTATTGGACATAAATTTTCTCCAGTGATAAGTAACGTAACTTATTTAACTTTATTTACTGTACATATGTTTTATGTGCCGGTCTACTACGAGGCAGGATAACGATGGATAAAGACCTGTAAAACGAAGACCTGTAAAATAAAATCGGAAAGTAGAGAGAAAGGTACTCTCTCTGTGAAAGGATTTCTTTCGATTAAGCAAATTGGAAATTATCAACAAATATTTGAAGAAAACTTTGGTAAAATCATGGAATATTTGGGTACAATTTGGCAATATTTCCCTATAATTGATGTTTTTTCAAAATCGAAAAAAAATTGCCCCTAAAAGTGGAAGAAAATTTCCAAAACTTGAAAGAGATATATCACAGCATTGAAGGAAATTTCTGAAAAATTGAAGAAAACTTACCGAAAATCAAAGATAAATTATCCGAAAATGAAACAATTTTACCAAACATTTAAGAAACATTACCCCAAAATGAAGCAAATTTGCTGAAAATTTAACGAAAATTATTACAAATTGCATCAAAATAAAGGAAATTTAACATAAAAGTTTTTACAATTTTTCTTACCGAAACATCGAAGAACAATAACACGAAAATAAAGGAAATTTTAAAAGACTGAAAGGGATTTTCTAAAAATTGATTGAAATATTTCTAAAATTGAAGAAAATTTACATAAACCGTGACATTGGAAAAAAAAAATTAGGGGCCATGCCCTCTTTTTCCCCTCTCTACCTTGGCCCCGCCCCTTTCCATCTTATATCAATACACGTACATCCTTGCCACGACAAGTTTTTTTAATTGCCCATTGGGGGAAAAGGAGAACTGTAAAAGGCCTATTTGAAAATTACTGTAAGGGGTGGGGGTGCATGGCCCTGGTATTATTAAGACTTCCACCTCCAAATCTAAAAGGTTTTGGTTCTATTCTGTAGATTTTGGTCAAAAATTAAAGATGTCTGAGCCAAAATCAAAGATGCTTAGTCCAAAATTAAGGATTTTTGGTGCAAACTGGAAAAGGTTTGTCAAAACTTATAAATAATATAAAACGATAAATCAGCTGGACGCGGCATCGTGATGCTGACAACATCATACTTGGGCACCTAGTCCCTAGTCGGGCAGAGATTTAAAATGTCGGATGTAAGCCTATTGCTTGAATCAAAGATACATCTCAACCATTCCCGAATCAACTAGATATCAGAATCATATCCACTCGACTCGGCATCAAAATGGTGACAACATCCTACTTGGCTGCTTGGGCACCTAGTCGGGCAGAGATGTAAAATGTCGGATAAACTGAAAATCAGAGATACATCTCAATCATGCCCGAACTGAAAATTAGAGATACATCTCAATCATGCCCGAATCGTCTAGATAGGCTATCAGAATTATTGTCATATGTCCACACGACTCGATATGATGCTGATTGGGCTCGGATGAGCAACTGGGATGTATATGAAAAATGCCCACCCACACACGTTCAAAATCAAGAGCCCCGATGATCATGGACAATTTTGGGGCATCAAAAACTAGAAATCTTCCGGGGATTCGCTCCTAGAGGCTGGATCCTACCAGAGCTGTGTCCATGAACCTTACAATTTCTCTTCGGCCAGTTTAGAAATGTTAACCCAAAATGGCTATCTGAATAGATTTGAACGTTGTAGAATTTAAATGTTCTTCTTTTCATTAATTACATTTTGAATTTTTGTGTTGATTTTAAGCCACTTTTGCGCAAAAAAAAACAAGAAATCTTTAGACCAAGGCTTCAATGCTTCACCCATAAGAGTCTGAACAATTCTTCCCGAAGTTTCTCAATTTTCAGGAGAACGTTTTTCCGGACGTTTAGAAACGGTAACCCTGCAGCCCTGCTTATTTGAGTAAATTGAACATGAGAACTTTAAATTATCTTTTTATCGTTTCTAAAATTTTCCGATTTTTTTTCAGTTTGTGTTGATTTTCACCTAATTTTAGGCATCATAGACAATCTGACAATAAATCTTCAGAGCTTTCGCGGCTTTGCTCCCCGTACATGGACCCTTAAGCGGGACTTCTTCCCCTGTGACCCTACTCTTGCTTCGCACCAGCTAGGACCCCACGAATTGTCATTTACGCTTTGGAAATTTATGTTGTTTTTAAGCCATTTTGGCATTTGGGACATCCAAAACCATAAAACTTCAGACCAAGGCTTCACCATGCACAATTTTTTCCGAATTTGCAGGAGTAATTTCTCTTCTGCCTGTTTAGAAATGGTAATCAGATAATGCTTATCTGAGTTTAATGAATTTGAAACATTTTTCTTAAATTCCCCCATTTTTGTCAGTTTGTGTTGATTATCTCATTCGCATAAATTTACAAACACATGCCACTTACAACACCCCCTCTCCCTCCCCGCCATGCGCATTTTTGGATATTGGCTGGAAAAAATGGCAATATTGAAGAAGGCAGCGGTTTTATGTCATTTGCTTTTGTGGAGGATGGTATGCTTCCACTGTTATTAGCTTTTCTTTAGATCGATTTAAAGAGGTTGATGATGTAACAAGATTATGTAACATGTAAAATTACATCGTTCTTTAAATATATCTTCCGAACTTTTACTACCACCAGTCAAGCTCGTGGGCGAGTGATCTAATCACTTAGCTGCGATTCAAAGCTGCCCGGGTTCGATTCCCGAGCGCGCGAGTTTTGTCTGTACTCTTCGACTTTGAGTGCTAGGGAGCTCATGCTGAAAGGCTGGGCGTGGTTAGACCGCATGGAGATTTGGCAGATCTTCTATGGACTGGGATGTCAAGGTCTACTCCTCCCCTTATACCCTAGCACTAGTTGAGGGGGAAAAGGAGGGCTTCGATGGCGCTCGCCAAGGCAGAAGGGCCCTAATTGTGAATCTGCCCTGTACCTGTACTTGATATAGGAGGTGTTCAGTACTAGCATGAAAGCCTGCCACATGTAGGTCCAAATTTCTTGTGAATTTTCGAATAAATATTTTATTTTTAGATTGCTTGACCGTTTTTTCAGCAGAAAATAACAACTTAAAAATCAAGAACAAATAATTCTTGCAAATTGCAACATGTTTTTCTCAATTTTCAGACGAAATTTCTCTGTTTATAAGTGATAATCTATTATATAAGAGAAGAATTTGAAATTGAATTTGTCTACTTCATCACTGATGAGTTTGTCAGTTTGTGTTGATTTTTAGTCATTCTCGTAAACCCCCTCAGCCCCCAACCCCCCTTCCAAAAAAAAGAAAAAATTTCCAGAGCTTCCGGAGCTTCGCCGGGACAACGCCAAGGGCCCTTAACACAGCACCAAAATAGCTGTTTCTGGTACCTGAAATATTGACTAATGCATGTTTGCTTGAAGTTTTTGATGAACGGTTACATCTTAAATATCAAGTTTACGAAAGTTTTATGTTTCGTATCCTTAGCCGGAACAATTGTAAGCATATGTAGTTTCACGATGAGTTTACGATATGTAATGAAATATCGAAAATCATTCGAAAATGTTAAGATTTTTTCGGGAATCGAAGAAAATTGCCCGAAAATTAAAAAAATTGCCAGAAAAATAAAAGAAATTTCCCAAAAGTGAAGGAAATTGCCTGGAAATTAAAGAGCTCCCAAATATTGAGAATAATTTCCGGAAATTGACCAAACAATTCGCGAGAGAAAAAAAACCTGTCCGAAAATGAAGGAAATTTCCCGAAATTTCTAAATTTTTCGAAGGTATTTCCCTCCCCCTTTCCCTATCTTCCCCATCCCAAACCAAAAACTGTGATGAAACCATTACTCCAAGTGAATTCTTTATTCACAGTTTCATTGCGAATTTTCGTCGTAATAGGTTTTTGAGTCTGGCAAAAGCAAAATGGTCCCTTACGGACATGAAAAAATCGTATTTAAATGACGAAATTGGCTGGACACCGATCTTATAGTCTGATAGTCAGGGAGAGATTTATAATCATCGGATAAACTTGTATTAGACTTTCAGTGTATATCTCAGCCATTAGCAGATTAGGCCATGCCCGATTAAGCTACTATCCGAATCATGTCCTCCTGATTGCCGACTTGTCATGATGCTGACAACATCATCCTATTTGGGCACTTTGTCGGGACGAGTTGTAAAATGTTGTGGATGCAACGGCGAAGGGGTATAGGGAAATTACTCCACTTTTCTATAAACTAAAAGAAATCTCCTTCAGATTCTTATTTTGTGATTCAGTCTATATTATTGCTTAAAGTTTGCCATGTAAAGTAAAGCCATGTAAACAGTATATGGTAATGTTAATTTTTCTCTTTAACACTTTTAAACGCATCTGCCGTGATTGTCAGGCTACTAAGGTATTTAAATGTGACTCCCTAAATTTGAACCCTACGACCCTTCCCTATCCCACTCAGAAATTTACCTCAATCATGTCCGAACCGGGTATCCGAATCGTCTAGATATCAAAGACATATCCTGCTGACTCTGCATTATGATGCTAACAGTATCATAATTAGGCAATTAATCGGGAAGAGATTTAAAATGTCAAATGTACATGTTTAAATCAGATATGCTCTCAATCATTCATGCCCGAGTCGTCTAGATAACAGAAATATCTCCGCTCGATTTAAAATTCAGAACCGCGATAATCGGGGTTATATATAATATATATATATATATATATATATATATATATATATATATATATATATATATATATATATATATATATATATATATATATATATATATATATATATATATATATATATATATATATATATATATATATATATATATATATATATATATATATATATATATATATATATATATATATATATATATATATATATATATATATATATATATATATATATATATATATATATATATATATATACATTTTAAAACTTAATGTAAAACTTGTCAGTTTAAAACACAGATATCTATAGTGTATTAGCACTTACCGATCAAAAATTCATTCACACACTAGGGGACATTAAAGGTAACAACTGGGGCTCAAAGTTGCTATTGCTCAAAACCTGCTTTATATTACTATAACATTTCTCCGTTTGGAGAGGAAGGGGCCATAAACATCTGAACATGCTGACTTGAAATTCAAATGGGGTCTCACTGGGGGCTCTAACTGATTAACAAAATGAAATTAAGCAGATCTCAATATCCTCAGATGTTAATTATAATGTAAGGATTGAATAAGAGTCCATAAAATAACGTTATCATTCCATCTGCACTACAGCAATTTCTTAAAGAATAGGGCATCGGAACAACTTTTGGTTTCTGGTTTACTACTAAAATCACGAGAAGCGCAGGGCTTACAGGAGCTTAGCCAGTGATTGGACACAATTTAAAGCAACTTTCTACCATTAAAATCACGTGAAACGTATGGCTTCCGGGACTTTTCCCTCTGGCTCCTACCAGGATTTCTCCCTAGATTTGACACAATTCTTGGTTTGGAAAACTGGTATAGTGGCGTAATCACCTCTCTGGGGAACCTCCCCCCCAAAAAAAAAAAAAAATTCCTCTGACAAGTGCAAACATTTAACTGGTAAATTAAGTTCCATGAAAAGTTGCTGCTAATCCGGAAATTCCTATTAACTATTCAATTTCAGAGAGATTGCCTATATTTTCGGAAAATTTTCTTCATTTTCGAGAATTTTCCTACAACTTCGGGATTTTTTGGCAAATTTGGAAATTCCTCGTAAAATTTGGGCCAGTTTTCGGACACATTTGTTTAGCTTTGGGGTCATTTTGGCCAGTTTTCAGGAAATTTTGCCCAATTTTCCTCAATTTTTGGCCAAACCGTTTGACCGGGAAGAGATGGCTCGACCGAGAATGCAAATGCCCGTCATGGGGTAGGGGTAGTTTTCAACTCCCCCCCCCTCCCCCTTTATACGCCGCTGGCAGCTGGGACATTATGAATATACCCCGCCACGACCACACATGTATAAAATCGTGAGCCCGATGACATGGACCATTTTCTGATTTCAGGGCATTAAAAACGAGACCTTTTTAGAGCTTGCGGTAGCTCCTCCCTCTGGACTCCTAACAGGGCGCGCTTCGCCGATGAATCTCACAATTCGTCCCTCTTTCCGAGTAGTGACGAATATAACGTTGAGAGAATTGGATGAAATTCAACTCCGCTTAGTCAGTTAGTGACGAATGTTTTTGAAGCTTAAATATATTAAATTTAACAAAAACAATAATACTAAATTCATATTTGGAAAGATTCAATGTATTATTTCTTCTTCTCAATGATATATTAGATTACACGATGTGTTTTTTAAATAAATTGTTTTTCGCATCAAACATTTCACACATTCGTCACTATACGAAATAAGTTTTGAAAATGACATTCGTCACTATGCATTTTTACATTCGTCACTATGCGGAAAAACTGAAAGAGGGACGAATGTGACCTGATTTTTCTCTATTGTTAGGGAAAATTTCTCCCTCTGCTTGTTTATGGTTTATAAATCATTTATCGGAATTAAAACAATTTTCAGTCATCAAAATAACGGGATCTAAAACCGCAAGACTTCCGGGAAGTCTGGAAGTCGAAGATAACTAAGAGGTATGATAACTTAAAGGAGCAGTAGACCGACATGTGGTGGCGTATTTTTAGAGGTCCCCCCAAAATCGAATGCTTATCTAGCACGTAACAGTATATAGCAATTTTCTGCTTAATATGAATATCTAAGTAACGTTTGCCCTCACGTCTTCTGTGCGGTATGGAGGCATGAAATGTATCGTTGTTTATCTGTTGTGGACAATATATCTGTGAAATTCACAAAACGAGAGCCCTCATTTTCGGTGTAATGCTCCTTAAGACCTGTTTGAACAAATGTTTTCATCCAGCAATTACGGCACAATTCTATTAAATATATATCATAATTCAAGTTGGTGACGTCTTTGATGACATTTTTAATCATAGGGTTGTGACACATATATGTTGACAAATTATTTCTAATGCCTAAATGAAGACGAAAATCCTGGTAATCATGATCGAAGAGGGGTCACGCGTGCGGGGGTTAAAATGTATTCCCCATTGCCGGCGATTACCTACATGAGCTGGTCAGCTGGTGATTCAAAACACAATTGGATTTGTGAGATTCGCCAATCCCAGCAGCAGACTAGCATTCCTTCATTTGGCCCACGGGCCAGTATTCCTCTATTTGGCCCACGAGTCACTTTTTACATGTGGTTCTTGTGTCCTCAATATCGATTCATTCATTCAAGCACTCAAGTCCGATTTGCAAGTATTTTTGTGCACATTATCTTTTTATGCATGAAAACACTGAAACCATGTTTATGAAATTTATGCCATTCCTTAAACGCGTAGGAAATATATAAACAGAGTTTACAAGTTGTCCATTATCGTATGCTCCACGGAAACACTGAAACAATGTTTATGAAATTTAAGTTTTATTACAAACACGTAAGAAATATACAAATCTAGTTTACAAATTATTCGTTGCAAGATATCAACGGAAACACTCAAAACATGTTTAGGTAGTTTAGGTTAGTTCGTAAACGTAAAGTAAATCTACAAATGGAATCCATGGACTTTCCGTTATCGGATACTTCATGGAATTATTTATACCATGTTTATGAAATATAAGTTAGTTCGTAAACGTATAGTTAATCTACAAATGGAGTTTATGAATTTTCCGTTATCGGATACTTCAAGGAAATATTCATACCATGTTTATGAAATATAAGTTAGTTCGTAAACGTAGTAAATCTACAAATGGAGTTTATGAATTTTCCGTTATCGGATACTTCAAGGAAATATTCATACCATGTTTATGAAATATAAGTTAGTTCGTAAACGTATTTTAAATCAACAAATGGAGTTTATGAATTTTCCGTTATTGGATACTTCATGGAAATGTTCATACCATGTTTATAAAATATAAGTTAGTTCATAAACGTATAGCAAATCTACAAATGGAGTTGCTGAACTTTCCGCTATCGGATACTTCACGGAAGTATTCATACCATGTTTATGAAATATAAGTTACAATGGAAACGTAGCTTAAATTTCTTTTGCAAGTTTCCAGAATATACGCTCGTTGAAATCACGCTTAAATATACTCACCATGTTTAACAAATTTAAGTTATCCTGTAAACATGGTGTAAATTTATGAGAAAATGTCTATGATGTTTCTGCCAGCAGAAATGTAACGGAGATTTCGTAACCTATTGTAAACGCATCGTGAAACTGACTTACCATGTTTACAATCTTTCCGGTTACGGATACGCATCATAAACACGAAACTTTCGTAAACTTGGTTTTTAAGATGTAAACGTTTACCAGAAACTTCAAGTAAACATAGATCAGTCAATGTTTCATGTAACAGAAACAGCTATTTTGATGCTGTGATAACTTTCAATACTTTGCATTTATACGATGAAAAAATACAATCTCAATAAGAAAACTTTAAACTTACCCAATGCGCGGTGAGTAATTTCTTCAAACATTTTCAAAAGAAGTAGGATTTTAACAACCATTTTGTGAAGCAAATTGGTAAACGTTTACTCTCAAGAACATGAAAAGTGAGTAACGACATATTTTGCGTCTGCTGTGCGGTCTCTAAGTTGTTTGTTTTAATCTTTGTCTCTGTGACGAAACAGTTTACCAACACGTAAAGACACACGCTTATAACAAGCGGGTATGCGCATAGCTCATACACATAGCTCATACACTGGGGAAAAGATGTGTATCTTTGAAACACGCTCTACTTTGGCACAATCTGCGGGATCGGCAGGGCAAGTCACGCGAAACATTTTAAATGTTTTTTTAAATAGCTTCTGTTTTTTTGTATGTGCATCACGTGAGTATATGCATCACTCGCATACAGTATGGCAGTATGGGTCATCCTGCGGTCAAGGAATAGAATATATGTACGTCACGTGTGCGCGTGTATGAAATAAGCCAATCAAGGAACAGTAAACAAAACAGCGAGCGCATTGAAAAATACACTCTTGGCTTGCCTCGATGTGTTGGCAACATTGCCAAACTTAAGATAATACATTTCTCATTTATTTGTCTTTTCGCGCGAAGAGCCCTCATCCTGATTCCCCCTCTCGCAATATTGCGAAATATATCACTATATCAGTGGCGATGTGAGGGGTTGTTCACAGGGGGCAGGCCGTTGGAAAGCGCCCCTCCCGGATCGAGGGGTCTTCTAGCAAAGGCGCATACGCTATGCAGCCGATGGTAATTTAAAATGGCCAAGGCCATGACGGTTGGGCCTACTTGAACAGAACACTCCACTTTACTTGTCTCAAAATGATTAAGAATTCATCAAGAAAACGTAAACAAATTTACTTACTATTCAAAATATTGTTAAACAATATTATGAACGTACATAAATTAATTTTAATGTCCTAAAACCGTAACGAAATATTATTTGTATCAAAAAATTGTGCGAAAATATTTTCTCCGTTGAACAGTACTGCTTGTCCACCGCATACTGCATATTCGTCTAAGTTTGGGCGGGTGTACACAATTAAATGGGAGGGTACAACAACTTTTCACGAGCGCTCACGCGATGGTCAATTCACGGCGAGCGCAAATATTTGAAATTGAGTTGCGTGCAAGATTGATTTACAAATAGAATATCTTATCAATTCATTAATCATTGTACAAATGAATTAGCATACACTGGCGTATCCAGAGGGAGGGCCACGGGGGCCAAGCCCCCCTTCCCCCCATCCCATATTAAAAAAAAAGAAATACACCTATATGCTTATGTATTGTACAGATGCGCATACATGAAATGCGAATCTCCCTGCATTCCCTACAATGTAAATTCGTTGTATCCCTGTAAAACAAAACAAAAAATATTTCAAATTTGTAAAGAAAATTTTGACGCAATTCTTAATTTGTCAAGAGCCGTGAACTTGCCAAGCCTGTTCTTACTCGATGACCAGTAACAAGTAAGTACAATGCCACCTCACTCAACCCCTCATTTTTCAATATTCTGGAGTCAAAAACATTGGCCAGGTGTGCAAGTGTGATCAATGATCTTTTGTTTGCTTTACAAATATCTTCTTTTGGCATGTACCACCCCCTTCCCCCATAAAAACTCTGGAGGCATCAACCCAAACTGCCCCTATATCTCTACGCAATAGAGTTTGAATAAATTGTACTTCGGCAAGTATGTGGCGGGGGCAGGTGGCACAGTTCCCCCAATTTTTTTGGCAACCAAGAATTCGGGCAAAATGTACAGCAAAATTCTGGCAATATTGTGAACAATCAAAGAAAAACAGCCTCAAATTTGCAAGTTTTTGGCCTGGAAAGTGCCATTTCCGCCAATCTATCTATGGTGGCGCTCCGCTTAGATACTGTCACGGGTCAAAATTCATACCAATAAGTAACCCCTCCCCTCAAACAAAAAACCTGCCTACGCCAGTGTTAGCATAGCACATCTTACAGTCTTATCACTAGAAGAAGCATGGTGTGTGATACCGCAGAGACTGCGGCAGAGAAAAAGACTCGCCAACTACAAACATCTGCAAACATTGTTGATTTGTTTAAAACATTAAACATACATTGTAATAAAAGCAGAGGTAAATTTGTCGACAATGTCACGTTAGAGATTCGTACGCGCAAACGCAAACGCGTTTTACGAAAAATTGGGCTGTTGTCCAAAAAAGTGTCAATCACTTGCGAACGCTCTCGCATTTCGTTTTGTGCTCGCGATCATAGTTGGAAGCGTGGTGTTGTTGCTTTTTTTTTTAAAGGATAATAACTTTGTCTTCCGGATGGCCTATCATACATTTTCTTCGATGAATTACTAAAGATGGAATCAAAGTAAGTATGGTATCGCAATTCGAGCTGCACTAAACTTTGAGTGCAACTTTTTTGGACGCGTGTTGTAGCCCATTTGACTTTTGTTTCAGTGTGTGGTTTTATTTTTTCAATACACAATACACATGCGTTCATGCCTTACTCCGGAAGATTAGGTTACTATGTGATATGGGCGTGAAGATTCCTGCTAGGGTCACCTAATCCAGAGGCTTAAGAATCGGTAGTCAGATAACATCTGACTGTAGTATACGCTATAGCCACTACATGGCTGTTATACACAGTATGCAAGTATTGCCTTGCAAGTAGTGCTTACTGAAGGAGGTGTTTATCTCACTATAAGGAAGCGGGGGGCAGGGAGCAAACTGCCCCCACAAAAGGATTTCACCTTCCGTGTTTGTCGTATAAAAGGAATATTCGCAAAAGTACTAACATTGTAAATATCCAAATAAAATAGTTTACGTTTCTTATTTTACATATCTATTTAACAGTCCAGAAGCATACCTATTAATAGGAACATTTATAACACAAGGATATTGAAGTCATGCAGCCATATTGTTCAGATGTTGCGATAGAATGTTATAGTTTCTAATTTATGTACTAGTGAAATATCAAAAATCATTGTGTTGAAAATGTTTTGAATTTTTAAAATGGCTTTTGACTCCTAAAAGCCTAGCTCTATTTACTATTATTCATAATATTTCGAAAACGGCGTGGTGAACATATCAAATAGGAGTGGAAAGGTTTTAGCTATGACAGTAATAAGATATTTTCATGAGTTTTAAATTTCCCCTAGCAAAGATATTTTTCCCAGAGATATTTCAAATTTAAAGTAGCATTGCATTAGGCTTTAACGTTAGGATAGCAAAGGATCATGGAAATTATCACAAAATGGCGGCTTCTATGTAGCAAAATGTTTCCATTTTTAGGAACATTTATGTTCCCATTCATAGGCTTGCTGCCGGACTGATTGATATAAAGCACATGTAGAGTAAGAACACTACTTTGCAATTTTTCGAAGCCTTTACAGTACATCTTACACCAGTACACCGAATACACAATTTATATGGTTGAATTAATGTAGAATTACAAGGCTGATTATAGTGGAGTTATAAATGCTTTATCAAATGATCACTGTGATAAATATAACCTATGTTATACCGAAATTTGTCAATTCAGCAGACGATGTTGCAAAGGCGTCAATGATCAGTGTTGACTTCGATGGACTTTAGGATCTAACTTTCAATCGCCATTAAATGCAGGGTCTCAAACAGTCCGGGAGCAGCCTAAAAAACTGGGTACTTTGAAATACCCTAAAACTTGGGTACTTTTATGTATAACGTCATCGCATGAGCCTACACATTTAACTAACCCACACTAAACACATAGGGTTTCTCATTTCCCGCTCCGGATTGCGTTTATAAAGTTGTTATTCCTCTCTGTGTGCCATCGCGTAATTCATTTTCGTCCTCGCTTATCAATCTCGTTTCCGAGCGCTTCTTTGTTACTATTCTCGATTGATGGCTTTCTTAACTTCTCAAATGTGGATGAACAGCTAAAATAGCTCATGAGCACTTCTATAGGAGTCTATTCCATATTTGGAACGAAATAGTGAGAACTTTTTTTCTGAATGACCTCTGTCGACTGGTATTTACGCCTAAGATCTTGAAACCTCGACGGGTCGAACATTAATAAGACTTTCAAGATCTGTCTGTCCTTCCCAATCTGCCCTTGTGCCGCCGTAACCAAATTCCCATAAATCAATACCAGGACCAAATACTCTTACTGCTTAGTGAATATTTCATTTTTAATCGATGCAATTACGAGTATGTACCCCTACTTTTACAGTTGGAGGGGTAGAAGCGGGGGGAGGGGAGGGTGGGGGTGGGCACTGGACATTCCCCAACTTTAAAAAAAAAGAATGGCAAAAGTTCCCTCTCGCAAGTAAGAGTCCCCCTCTTGAAAATTAAAGAGTGACCCTCTTGAAAATAAAAAGTGCTTCTTTTGGAATTGGAAATTTCCCTTTTTGAAAACAATAAAAGTGTCTCTTCTAATTAAATAACCCTTGATTATTAACGTATGAAACAAATATATTTAAGCTCACGCGGCGCCACACCTCTCCCCTCCCAAAAAGAAAGCAAATCTATAAAAAAGAAATAATAATAATAATAATGATACTGATGATAAAAATAATAATGATAATAATAATAATAATAATAATAATAATAATAATAATAATAATAATAATAATAATAATGATAATGATAATAATAATAATAATAATAATAATAATAATAATGATAATAATAATGATAATAATAATAATAATGATAATAATAATAATAATAATAATAATAATAATAATAATAATAATAATGATAGTAATAATAATGATAATAATAATAGTAAAAAAAATAATAATAATAATAATAATAATAATAATAATAATAATAATAATAATAATAATAATAATAATGATAATGATAATGATAATAATAATAATAATAATAATAATAATAATAATAATAATAATGATAATAATAATAATAATAATAATAATAATAATAATAATAATAATGAAATAAATGAATATATTAAATAAAAAAATCGAAAATTGATAGAAATTATAATTCCACATTTGTTATTAAAAAAAAGGTTCCCCTCGGAAGTGGGATAAATTTGAAACTTTGGGTTGGGAGTAGCTCATAGGACTGATTCTAATTAAAATTCATCGATCCACCCGACGGTGAATGCCCCTTCAAAGTCGTGCCCCGCCTTCTTGAAAGCTTCATACAACAGTAATTGTATTGCCCTCTTAATTTGTCCTTCTTTCCTCCCAATTAGGCGCCCTATCAAAATATGCTATCCGTAGCCCTGACCCATGTCACTGGCCACTACCTGGTATTATTTCAGTTCTCTAATCTCCCGTCCCATCACCAGCATTGTGGCCAGCGTTTCGAAGGGGAGAATTTGGGGAGCAAGGGGGAAGGATTGCTGATAAACTAAACTGATTTGTTTTTTAGACAGTGGCGGCGCTACAGGGGCATGGGGCATTTTCCCTCCACGAGATCGCTTTGCCCCCTCCCCGAGATTGCTTTGCCCCCTTCCCACTTTTCCCCTGAAAATTGTGTAAGGTGACATATTTTGTACAATTGATAGGCTTTTGTTCCCATGAGACAAAATTTCCCCTCTTTCCCCTCCAATGACTAAATTCATGGCGCCGCCACTGTTTCTAGAGGACAGATATTATTAGTTGGGGTATGTTCATATGTTCTATCAATTTTGAAATAGTAAAAGGAGTGTTTTAAAGCTTAACGCCCCTCCTTCGTATTACTCGGTTTCAATTGAAGCCGACTTCAAAAAACATCACCAGAGTAATAGGTCATCGGGATTGTTTTTAAAACTAATTAATATACACTGTCAACTTGAAATACCTCAACAACTGGGTCTAGCTAAGCTATACTTGCAGTGAAATGTGTTGTAAACGGCGTCCATCTTGTTTTGGGGATCATTTGTTCCTTCCTCTATGAGATCCCTTTTCCCCAGAAAATTTTGCATGGATGGCACATTTTGTCCGATATAGGTCTACTATACTTAACCCCCTCCACCCACCATGAGACAAAGCTACTCTCTCTGGCCCGTCATCAACATCGTGGCGCCGCAACTGGACCCACCCCAGTAAAAAAACTCAACCCTTTGGAGAAGCCAACGGTGTTGCTAGTGAAATAGGAAATTGTTAAAAAACGGGTTTAAACTCTGCTTCTATTTTATTGTTTGATTATGTGACTTATATGCACACAACCTTCGGCAGGTTAATTAGATTAGGTTACTCCACCCCCTACCCACCCACCCATTCTGCGAATTCTCCCCCTACCCCGTCCTTCCCCTCCGCACACACACACTTTGTGATAGAGAATTACGGCCGTGTTGCCCAGGACATAACTATGAAATGCTACGGTCTTCATTTCACCAAACTGCACACAATCTACCGGCTACAAATTTCAATTTCGAATATCCATTAAATGTAAATTGCCCGTATTGTCTTCAGTAACATGATCAGATGAATACCTTACCTCTAAGCTTTTTCTTTAAATATCTTCGGACAGATAGGAATAACCTGAGTTTAATAAGTTAATTAGAAGGAAATAGCTTATAAACCAAGAAAATAACAAAAGGTGTCATCAAAAGCGGACCATTTTACAGTATTTAAAATTAAGGCAGTATTATGATAAATTGTATGTCAATTTGTGACATCAGAGAGAGATGAATTTACTTATTTACGTATTTAATATATCCTTGGTTAAGACCTAAAAGCTGCGCAAATTTCTTGATGGCAGTGATGTCTATAGTTGAGATCTAAGCTGAACAAATTATTCCCGAAAATAAAGAAAATCTCCCGGAAATTAGAAGGGATTACCCGATAAGCAGCAACTTTTGATGGAAACTTAATACACCGATGCAAATTCTCCACTTGTCACCGGGACAATTTTGCACCCCCCCCCCCTCCCGATCGGGATCCTGAGTGGTGATCCTTCCTATGCCTCTGTCTAGATTCATGTACTACATCATTTATTGCGGAAAATTGTTTCTTTTAGGCATTTCTTTATTTTTGAAAATTCGCCTTTTGAATTTGACCCACGTCAGTGGGAAAAAGATAGGAGGTTATGTGAATCCCCTTCAAATAGATTACACAGAAATTTGCTATTGACATACATTACATTAAATCATATCATAGATTAGTTTGTCAGACAGATAAATCCCCCTTAAATTCCAATTCCGTATAATGTCAAAGTAAGAAGAGAGGCCTGAAGATGAATATCAAAAAGACAAAAGCAATGGCGGTCAGCAGTGGTGAATCCAAACATTAACATCGTGGTAGAAGGAATAGACGTTCAAATATTTAGGTCAATCAATCACACAGGATGAAACAACAGACACAGAGATAACAAAAACAATCGAAATAGCCAGGCAAAGATTAATCAACCTGAAGGACATTTTAATATCTTAATCAGTAAAAATTGCAATTAGAAAGCGGCTCTCTAGACTGCTAGAAGCTATCTTTTGTCAACTATCCTATATTTGAGTGAAACCCGGACTTTAAATCAACATATTGATAACAAGAAAAGATTGATGCTTTTGAAATCTGGCTTCGTAGGACAATGCTTAAAATCCCATGCACAACACATATTAGTAACAAATATGTTTTCATCAAATTAAAACTGCTTAAACCTCATTAACCTGATCTGCTGATAGCCCAAAGGAAACTAAAGTATTTTGGACATGCTGTAATGGGAGACAAACTTCAGAGGCTATTCATAACGGGAAAGGTGAATGGCAGGCTCGAGGCACACCACGGAGGACCTGTCTGACTGACATGAAATAAAATGGACGGGTCTCAACCTTAAGATGATCGCCTCTACTGGAAACGGATGACCGCATCTACTGGAAACGGATTACCGCGTCTACTGGAAACGGATGACCACACATCTACCTTCGGTAGCTGCGACCTCTTGGTAATATGTCAACCCTACCACGCGCAACCCTTAAATTTCTGGTTATTTTAAAGACATGGGCTAATCTAACCATCAGCTGTTAAGAACCCGGTACCTCCAACAATGATTAGACTAAAGACGCGATCGCAAATACATTAGTACGAATCTTCATCTGTTCATACTCAAACTCCTTCGCTCTGAATCTCTGATTTAGAGTTTTGAACGATTACGTACATAATCGATTTACACATTTGGGCATTAAAACGGTAAAAGAAATAATTGGGAAAAGAATATTTAGGCCTATACAACTAAAAGAAAGTCTAGCTTAGTCAATTATTGTTCTTTAGGCAGTTATTTAGGATTTGTTTTAATTAATTTCATGTCTATGTCGTGATGCTCAATACATAAGTGTAGGAACGGGGAGGGCAAGGGAACGGTGCCCCACACAAAAAATGAATAAAGTGCCCCTTTTGAAAATGAAAAGTTCACCACAATTACTGTTAAAGGTGCGAGAATTTGTGGCGGAATTTGCGGATACTTTTAAACAAATATTACAAAAGTGCCTTTTTAAAACAAATAATGCGTGGGCTCAGAAATGTTATCTACTAGGTGGGGAGGGGGGGAATTAAAAAAAAACTGAAATTAAGACGATAACTGTTTTGTCAATTAAATTGTAGACCCGTAACAAAATATTTCGTTCAAACAAAATTCATGTATTTTGGCTCAGTAATTGCCGTACTCCAAGTTACTCCGGACCAATTCAGCCTCATGATGCATACCAACAACATGAAAAGTGGGCTGAATTTTCCAATCGAAAGTGAGGCAAAATGAAAGAAATTGGGGAGGGGGACAAATTTACGCTAAAATGTAAAAATAATCCTCAAAAGGTACAAATTCGGGAACAGTGTGTGTGTGTGTGGAAGGGGAGGGGTGGCCTTCCTTTCAATTTTCCTCTCAAATCCCGCTTGTGAACAGGAACAACGGTAACCGATATGGTTACTATTCTCGTTTACATTCACCATGTGGTATATGTTACGTATTGTTATCAGATCTCGTTCATACTTTCAACATCAAGCTTTGTTATTACTGTATTATTGGTACGCACGATAGTTGTTCGATTTAGTGGTGTTCGCCCGCGGACTCTTTTGACGCTTGGACGTTCGCAGTGATTTAAATTAATTAGGTACAGACACTTTAACGATTGGTACAGTGAACCATCGCGGAGAAGGATCCGTGAAATAATTTCTTATTTTAACCAGTCTACAACAGCCATTGAGTTTTAAAACGTAGGTGCCCATTAAGATTAAGTCTTTTTGAGTATGTTCATGCTATTTTTACATAGTAGGACGAATTTTTTAACTTATAATTACAAAAGGCAACAGCCACAAATTCGTCGCAGAAAGGCTTATTCTAAGCCGTACGTCGTCAATATTTGGCTACGCTATTATGTTGAGCAATGCAAACGTTTTCCACGTTATAATTTGCACAACGACTTCTGACTGTGTACAGCCGATGCATATGGCTACATAGTCAGATAAACATCTGACCGAAGTATACGCTATAGCCATTACATGACTGCGAAAACTGGGTCAGACATCATCCTATGCATATAACGGTGGAAACTGCTACATTGACTCATCATGTTCGCGTGGCAGAATTTTAGCCACGCACTCCTGTTTTGCGAACATTTTCCAAGAAATTTGTACTTTTTAACCTCATTCATTTTAACCTGAAAAAGTTAAGCTACATAACTAAAAAAGCTGTAAGTATGTAACTCTTAATCTTAAAAGCTTGGGCATATAAAAACACATCAAATATCTATGTACTAAAACCCGTAAAAGGAAGAAACTTTCTCCTACCTCGGTTGTTACCTTCTCACAATAGTGTGCGCCGAAGTGAATGTACCTAATTATTTCAAATTTTATCGAAGATCAGGCATGCCAGCGTAGCGTAAATGTTGAACGCGTGTGTCCAGTTCGCTGGCGTTATATTTATTAGTACGCGTATCGGTGTTGTGCACCCTGTAAAAAAAAATGTAAAAAAAAAAGTTTCAAGAGCGTACGGTTGAACTGAAAGGAGTGGACAATATTGACTAACATTTTTACCCATTTTTAATCATTTTATGATTACCAGCATGTTTTAATTACTTACAAGATTAACAGAAATAACAGGAGAAATTAACTATGTATTTTTATGTGCCGTAAGTACAGTAGCCACTTATAGTGTAACAGGTGACCTAAATAGACAGTGTAGTCGCGATTTTCTGACTGAGGCGATTTCCACGGTAAAACAGACAGGACGGAGTCTTACTCTGTATTGCATGTAGGCCTAGTGCGCAGCATGTAGGGCATATATAGGGAGATATCATCTCACTAATGGCTACAGTACACAGTCATATCTTATCTGACTATAGGCCTACAACTACATGCATTGAACGTAACCTTAGTGTTATAAACGTAGCCTACCAAGTTTTAACTTAAAATCTTACCTGGTTATCGCGTATTCCTGAATTGAGGTTGAATGGAAGACAGTACGAATCCTCTTGGAATATGACAACAACAAAACATCCTCATAAGAAAAGAATTTTCCAGGCAGAGCAGTTGCAACTTTGACGCAAATTTAGATAGGCCTACTTTACTTGTGCATACAACACAAAGCTTATACATTTCACATAACGTTTACGTACGCACGTACGTCGTACATGTAATGTTGTACTATTATGTACGTGCGTACAAGTTTATGAAGGTAATACGCGCGCGTGTTGTTGTTGTTTACAATTTTCCCTGCAGCTAAATGGTTGGTTAATAAAAACGAAAATTCCCCGGCATTTTATTGGCTAAAGTATCCTGATGTTTCACGTGCGGCTAAACTCGGTTTGAAAAGGTTTATACAGCAAAGTGACTACAATATCTCATCCCCACATATATGTGGGTGATGAGATAACAAACTGACGTAACGTATCGTACAGTTTTCAACGTGCGCCTGCATTAAATGGATCGTCGAAGCGTATTTTCACGCAATGCGCGCAAAAATCTAAAATATCCCGCTCAACGTGGGGTATGGATCGGGACCTAATATGCGTATCACCATTGTTGTTTATTCTATGGCGCGTGGTGATAAACTTGGCAGCTGACCAGGTTAACCGTACAAGTCCTCGACGCTACAAGTCGACCACGCGCGGTTTGAACATCTGAAAGTGAAAAGACCTTTTTCTACTATGCTTTGCGCCGCTATAAATCATTCATCCCCTCGACCAAAAGGTTTGAATCTCCATCATTTTCATAGAGAATCAATATCTAACTGGAGAAAAACAGTGGGACAATCGTCGATTTTCAGTGCAATGGACTGACGGAAATTAAAACACAACTTTTTATTTTCAATTATCAACTTTTGATCTCATTATATTTTTAAAGCTTTGACTACCCATCATAACTGTGATACACGTGATTTTGTCATAGTTTAAAAACTATTACATATACCGTTACTATTTCATCATAATTTCGAGAATAGGCCGAATGATTCTTATCTGGCCAAAAAAAAAAAAACGTTCCTTCAAACTATTAGGATTAATGATTAAAACCGTTGCTAAAACCTTTTCAGAGTTTGCAAATTATTTTCATTAGTTTAATAAAACCATCAAACAGTATTTTCAGTGACTGAAATTAGGAATGGAAATTCAAACAACATTGCATTAAAGACTTTATTTTCAAACATCATAACTTTAAATTACATTCAATTCTTCAAACTTTGATTAGCCATAACTCCGAGGTGCTTTGACAGGAGTGCAATGGCCCGATTTTAGGAGGGTCATTCGCGAGTGTAAAGTCCTTTGAACCGTACATTGAATACGCATACAAACACGATGCCAACACATTAATCTTTTTATAAAATTTGTATGTTACATTGTTTAAAATGCAATAAAAACAACTAAGGAGAATAAAAAACGTGAAAATTTACATATATTTTATCGCTTTATTAAAAAAATTAGTGGTCTTAAAATGGAATAAACCAAATAGTTATGGTCGTGCATTAACCAGTCCGGTTCGTGCCCCCGATGATCGGGAGAACAGTTTTGTTCTTCCAATCTGGGGATCCTTTACAGAAATATCCCACTCTGCATCTATTCAAATTTAAAGTTTGTATAGGAATAACATATGAATCAGACACATTTCGAGCGCGGGGAACTCAAACACTGCAAAGGGTTCAACAAAAAAATTCTTCACGATTTGAAATAATGGCATATGAATTATCTTTTCACCGTGCGCTTTTAAATTTCACCGTGCGGTTTTTGAGAAGTTTGAAAAAAAGGTGATGAAGCCGTATTATGTGTTACCGTGAGGCAGTCGCGCTTTAACAAGGTTTTCTGAATTTATGAGAAATAACTTGGGGATTTGAGAATATTATTTAGCAATAATTGTGTGATCGTAACGAAGTTGTTTCGCGAAATGGAACATGAACAAAGCAAACTTTCTTACAAACTTTCAATAAAACGACTGATAAGAGTCTATGACTGACCCTTCACAATAAAAATGGCGGCTTCCATATATTACTGTAAGCTCAGTGCGCATGCTTGAGTCTCCCGATCGGGGGACTTATAAATCCCCCAATCGACGGTACGAACCAAACAGTAAACGGGATTTAATTCACGGGTCATAACAATGCAAATACTACATATACATTTTTATGTATATGTACATCTTTAAATGAAAGCGAAAGATACATACAAAGATGTAAAGAAAACATTACACAATTTACTACACAATTTCCAAATGTATAATATCGCATAGTTACAATATTGTTATAGATGTGCAATCTCGCATGAGCTTCAGTAACAGCAAAGAAAGACAGTGGGAAGGTCAAGAAGCATATTTTCGTCTTCCCCGGGCTGCCGAGCCACATAAATTCTACTCAAAATACTTCAACAACGAATTAATTACTAGTAGCAGATTAACGAAAGTGCATCAGATAAAATATCAATTTTCTCAATCTTTTGTTTAACATAACAGACAGTCAAATCAACAAAGACCACCATGAATCAATTTGGATCTAAACAAGGTGTATCTTTTCGCTTCGGTGGCTCCAATATATTGTCAATAAATTATTTTTGAAACGGGAGTTTAAAAAATGTGATACGCGAACAGTTAAGTATGCTATGATACTCAAGACATTCTTCTCAACAAAGTGTGATTGATTAGCCTATTTAAGTTTGACATCTCTTTGCGAAATTAGAGGACCACGACAAAATCCTATGGGCAACATTAGCGAATCGCTTTAATATCAACACCATGGCACTAGCAAAAACAAAATTCGCAATTGCTTAACCCTTACTCTACCAATATAATGTAACATCGCCGTTTTGAAACTACCTTTTTCCTAAAAATAAAATCAGGACTTTACCAAAATCCTATAGGGGTACAAATAGTTTCATTGCAATGATCTCGGAAATATCTTTCTTAATATTGTGTTTTTGTTTGGATAGGGGAGGGGGTCTATATTCACTTTTTTCGGTAAATTTTGTTTAAAATGTCCCAAAAAATGCATATTTTGAAAAAAATTACAAAAATTGCTTAGAAAATAAATTAAGATTGTTATTTATATTATATAATATGTTGACAAGTCATATTGTCATAATTTTTAAATCATTTGTAAAATATGTACAATATTGTGATTTTTGGTGATCTTTTGACTATTTTTGTTAAAAAATCGTGTGATCCACCCCTATATCGTAATGAAAAGTTTCAAACGTTATTCTGTAGCGAAAGCAATGTGCTTTCACATTGATTGCTGCAATAAAAGACATACCACATAAATCGTTTCTAACAACGTTTTATAGCTACGTAACTCAAGTTATTATTATAGTTTATGACATTTACGTTGAGACGACAGACTGACAGAAGAACGTGTATACTGAATCTTGTTTGAAAGTGAAACTGAGGATTAGGAAGAATTAAAAGGCGTATAGCCAGTGATGGAGATCTTTTAGTACCTGGATTCAACCCAGAAGAAGTCCAAAGATTATCAGAACCAGGTGAAATGATTTTTTCAAATTTCTAAAATCGCGAGTGCATTTGTCAAACTTCATGCTTACTAACGTTACTCGTTAGGCCTAACGTTAGGCATAGCTAACGTTAGTGCGGATCCGTTTAGAATTAAGCACAAACACTGTAATTTAGCTGGGATTATGTACTTGTAAGGATTATAAACAAGTAAATGGGTCACTAAAATCCGATGTGATTAATATGAATTTTCTTTTTTATAGTAATTTTGGATCAAACTTTACAGATTTAATTTGTAGTGCAACAGTGCCCATATACCTACTTTGCGAAATATCAACTCCATGTTGTGAGGTTGTGGTGCAGTGGAGTAAGAGTGAAATTTTAAGGGGAAAGGGTCCCATGTTGTGGGAAGGAGACACATGTTGGAGCAAGAGACCCATGGTGGGGGCCAAGCCGTTCCATGGTGGGGGCCAAGCAGTCCTATATATGGGGAAACTATTTTTTGAGGCAATTTGGATCCTGGAAGAGGGCAATATTTTGGGGGAATAACATTAACCCTGGTCCCCCTTCCCAATATGAATAAGCCCCCACCCTCTTCCCTCCCCCTTCCCACCACCACCACCCCTGAATTTCCTTGGAAACTGTTGAAATTATATTTCTCGTAAGGATTTTCCTGTATTTGGACAAATTTGTTAACATTTCATACACGGTGCCAACTGTTAGCTAAATTTTATATCATTTGCATAACATTTTTTCTGAAATATTGGTGTAAACATTTCCTTTTTATATTATATTAGTTGTGTGCATCATAGAAAGGAACGATGCATGTTTATAGAAATAAGTTTATGTTATATCAGATAGATCATTGGCAAAATATGAGGTCAATTCTTAGGTGAAAAAAATAAGATTGACGTATGAGTTTTTTCCTTACTCCAAAAAAGTCAAGAGTAGTATTAAATGAAAGGTTCTTCTTTAAACAATTTATAAAATCTAACAATTTTTTTCTAATCAGCCACAAGAAACCAGCATATCACAAAGATAAATAACACATAAATTTGCATATTTGAATAGAGAATTATGCAAACCACCGTAAAGTCCAAAGTCTTAGCTTTCATATAACATAAACTTATTACCGTAGAAAATGAAAATAAATTTGTGAAAAAGCCCCCTTTTCAAAAAGTTTCCTAAAATAAAACTTGTAATCCCAAATGCTCTGGTAAAGTAAGGGTAAACATGAAACTTTCGCGCCCTTACATCAGCAGTGTTCAGTTTTCCACATGTTCGAAAATCGAACATCTCAAAACCACCCAAAATGTACTCGTCACTTGAAAATTTGTTTTCAAAGAAAACATGTTCTGGAAATGCATCACACTATCGATTTAGGAGTCAGGTAGCTCAGTTGGTAGAGCACACGACTGAGATGCTGGAGGTACCCGGCTCAAGCCTCGGATACACGATTATACATACACTGTGCGTACGGAGATTATTTCGGGAATGGTGTAGGCGGACACAGTCTGTACGTTATTAAAGAAATATTAGGTGAGGGCGCTGCGAGTAGCAATGTCGTAGATGTCGGGCACAATATTGGCGTGAGAGGGCATGACATGTGTTTTCATGTTACTCATACTTGATTATTTAGACAATTTGATAGATAATTATTCCAAAATTTGTGTTGGTTGTAATTATAGCAGAAATTGAAGAATAATCTTCACTCTCACCAGCTCATCGAGCATGTCGAGTCTTGTTCGTAAAAACTGGTGAACTTGTGATGACGTCACTCGCAGACCGAAATTATTTCTTGCGATACTCACATCACACAAACAACAAAGTGTTATCGTGTGTGTTCCTTGAAATCTGACATATTCAAACTAGAGTAGAACAATTTTTCAACAATACATTTCTTACCAAGCTGTTATTATTTTCTCAAATTATATCAAAATATTGATCTTTTCTTTAAGTTTCTTGAAAATCTAACGTTTTTTGAAATGCCGTAATGATATGGGATTAGGCCTAAATGTTGCAAAGCTTGTGTCTAACGATAGACTTAACACTGGAACCTGCAGTGGCAGTGTAAAAAGTTGAACATGGCGGCATTAAACTTTTCTTAATTTGACATTTCACACGATAGTACATTATAATTATAGAATTAAAATGTAGCAAAATTATCACTATGTATAGGTTCTTACAAAAGAAATCATAGGTTGAAACCAAAATAGGTTCCGAATTTTCCATGTTCGACAGCAACCTAACATAAAATTACTCATTGACTTAGTACATTGAGTTGTTCCGAAATGAAAGTTTTAAGCCAGGAATTGTAACGGGCTTTTAAAATTTTTGACTCAGCTTGTAATTATCTGATTATTGCAAGCATTGACATCTATATTAAAACATTCATTGGATTTGATATATCAAGATCAAATGTCTTCTGGAGAAAAGGAATCGCCAAGCAAAGTAGAAACTTTGCTTGTGGAATTTGTACTGTATTTGTACGTTCGTTGTATGGAGTGAAGTCACACAACTTCCGGTTTCGCTTAGCAGTTTTCAATTCTTGCATTTTCGAGATCGTCGATTGCTTGATTAGTTTCATTTCTCCCCATGTAAATGGTTTCTTTTCGGTACTTTTAATGGGATATCATGTTTTTGATATTAATGAATTATGCAAAAGTGTTATAATTTCAATTTTAATTTTTTTGGTGTCATGCCCTCTTTAAAAATGGACCATTTAAAAGCTTTTTGCATTACCAGACATTATTGTGCGACAGTTTGTGTTTTATTGCTTGGTCATAGTTCGTGAACGGCACAGCAAATTCTTGCCAAAAGTTGTTGCATCTTTCTCATACCCCCGATCAAATTATAGCAGGAATTTGCAGTGACTGAAATGTAGGAATAGATTAAGGAATTGCCTAAAAACGTTCAAGCTCTAAGCCTCATATTCCCAAGCCGTCGTTGATCGTCCGTTACTGAGAAGACCGTATGTAGAACCTTAGACGTCAACGTCTACGTTTTGTAATGATTTATTTAACTCGATAGATGTTTAAGGGTGAGCCAGACCCATAAGTGAGCGTCTCTTTTAGTGAAGTCATCAAATACTAATTGATCTGATTTTCCTGCTAGAGCGATTAAATTTGATTGCTGATGCATCTTAGATAGCTACTAGGTATAAATATTGATGTTAGAGAAGTTGTGCAACGCTCCACTTGGGTCTAAAAGCCTTGACGAATACTTTAGAGCCTGTAGAAAATATTGCGCCAGCACTGTTCAGTGTAGTCCTCCTTGCTAAGTTGTGCCAAGTGATGTAGCTAGACATTTTTCAAGTGAAAAAAGGTTTCGATTTAACTAATGTTTGTTTCTTGTACTCAAAATTCTTGGTATAGTCACATGGAATCCATTTAAGGATGACGTGCTTTCCCCTCTGGATATCCATTTCAATACCCAGCGACTTGAAAATGTCATATCCCTGAGTGCAAAAGCGTTTGGACAGAAGCAGTGGCGGACTTGCCGTATGGTCGACCGGTCGTGGACCGGTGCGCCGTGGGCTTAGGCGCCTCCGGCACTAGTCTCAACTTCGATTTTCCCCATAACTATAACACTAAAACAATTCATTCTCCTAGTTGAATAGTAGTATAAGGCGCCGGTTACTTCACATGGAACGGTAGATTTCTATGGCCAGTCCGCCCCTGGTCAGAAGAGTTTCGGTTTGAAATAAAATGAACACCATATTGCAGGTTGCAATAAACACAGGTTGTAATAAGTTATATTGGAAGTAACGTATAGTAATTGTAATAAGGGTGAACAAATTTAGTAAGTTTTTTTTTTCTTTCTCGATTATAACAGGTGCGTTCCATATCACGGTGCCTAAATCAGAAAGCATTTTTGTTGACAGACAAGTACGAATCTATCTTGGGATTAATTTACGGAACTTTGATTTTAATGATTTGAAAGCTTTTCATCATGTATATTAAGTAGACTAACAAGAAATTACACTTCTACTGGCTATATCTTTATTAGATTACTTAACAGTAGCTTAATCTACTCTTAAACGCGACTTAAGTTAGTGTAGTGAGATATAAGCTAATGACGTCGTACAAAATAACATCATTTTTTAATATCATAATATTATTTTGCTCCGTGTTTTGCATTACAAATTATTTGTAATTTAGGCTATGCAAAGTTACGAAGCAAACAGATGAAAAAGAATCACCTTTATTACGGCTCATTAGAATGAAAGGTTGTTATGGCAGTTGGTTGAGACAAAAACAAGTACTTCGGTAAACTAGTTTATTTCACTTTTTAGGTATACCTGCATCTGATAATTCAAATATGCTGTGTAATTTCATCATAATAAGATCATTTTAAGAATTATGTGTTATTCCTGACAAATAATTGTATATTTTTTAATGGTTTTGGTTAACAGGTTAATGCAGAGGGCAAGAAGCTAACACATTATGCATTAAAACAATAACATTTGAGAACTTTTTATTGAAATTAATCATTCGCGGTCTCGAAATTCTTCCCTTTCAGCAAGTTCAAATGCAAAACTAGCATTGTTGGTAAATATTTTGATATTGCGTTTGGGAATGTGATCTTATCTCTCGATCGGGAAAGCGTACCGGACTGACCATACTGACAAACAACGATTTTAAAATTATGTACATTCAAAGCCAGATATCTTGTTAACGGGGAGACAAAAATACAATATATTCCAACGCTTCTGATTGGTCGAAATATTTTACACAGTAATCGACAAGCCAATTAATTACAGCTGTGGAAGTGACGTTACCAGTATGTATCCAATTTATTGGTGATGGTCAAGCATTTATCTTGAGACGAAATTTCCTATTTAAACCAAATCTGGGAACCTGAACAAAACTCATTGGTACATCCAGCTCGCGTGTGCAATGTTGATGAACTTTGTGTCCGGAGATCATCCTTGTGCAGTCCGGTTCGTCCTCCTGATCGGGAGAACAATTTTATCATGAGATACTTTACGGAAGTATCCCACAATGCAGTATAGGAATCATCACAAATTCCGAGCGCGGGGAACTCAAGCGCTGCGCAGGGTTCAAATCTTTCTTCACAATATAAGATAATGGTATATGAAGTATCTTTTCACCGTGCACGCGCTTTTAAAGTGTACCATGAAAATTACGAGTAATTTGAAGAAAGGTTAGTGACTTCTTATTATATGTTACTGTTAGGCAGTCGATTTTTAACGGGTTTTTTTGAAGAAAAAAACATTGTAAATTGTTTTTGACTTACATTGTAATAAACATAAGAGTCAAATCAAACTTTTGCATTTTCATTTTATTTGAGTAAAACGGAGTTTTAAGAAATAATACACACATAAAGCGACTACACCAAAGACCATGTCGAAGCTTTGTTATTGAATATACTCGTACTGCGCATGTCCCGATGTCCCGAACTATAGAAGATCTCCCGATCGGGAGTACGAACTGGACCGTTGTGTTTAATTTTATGCCTAAAGACAACATTAAACGAAGAGTAGAGGAAGATATAACCAATAAAATAACGATTTAGAAAATACAGAACAAAATCGACTGAGTCTCCAAACATGTTATCCAAGAATGTTATTATAGTAGGCTGCAGCTGATATATCATGTTTGTATTCGAAAACAGTGGAAGAGATTGTGAACCTAATTTACGATTGTTCTTGATGTTGTAAGACTTAGACTAAGACAAAACGTACAGAAGGCATACAATTTAGTGATACTGAGAAAGTTTTAACTGGTAAATGTTTATAAAGCGCCATTGATTATAAATAAAAAGAAGATTATCTTTTTGATTTCTGCTATCAAATTGATCATACTTTTATTTTAGATCAAGTTTTTTCTTCATTCAAATTGAACTTAGATAAAACTCATTGTTACTATCATGTTCAATGCTCATGAAAATGTACGTAAGAGATTATCCTTTAGCTAAATTTCATGCCCAAATTTGAAATTAAACTGGGGAGTGGAGCAATATTTAACCATGAAAATAACGAATCTACATTCACGATTTCTTCCGTTGTTTAAGAATGGTCTCGAACACAAGCGTGATACCTCAGTTGCAACCTACTCCATACTGACATTATTGAATGAAATGTTTGATTTTAATCTTACTTGGTGAAAAGTCATTGAAGACCTTGTATTTCTTTATAGAGACGACATTTAAGTTGGTAATACGGTTAGAATAAATTATAAAGTTTATTGGTAAATTTATTCAAAAACACATTGATTATGATTACAAATTGAGCATATACCCGTGTGATTTCTTCAACCAATCAATTATACTTTTCTATATACCCGTGTGATTTCTTCAACCAATTAATTATACTTTTCTAGGTTGGTGGGCACAAATGGTGGAATATT
>JAIGNY010001138.1:110000-125000 GCA_020152595.1 Chiridota heheva
TATAGGTACACCCATACAAGTTTCGCAATACTGACTGAGGACATAAATATCCTTCCGAGCAAAGTGAGAACCCTTTATTCAAGGACCTCCATTCTTTATATGTATGCATATTTTCATCATTTGCTGAGATTTATGCTTATAAATCATCATGTCTTTGGAGAACATATTTACTACAAATTATGTGTCCTAGGTTATGAAAGCTGATACTTTTCACACATTCATACCTTACCAATTTTTTCACTAAATCTATTGTAATCACTTTCTAAATGTTAAAGGTTTAAGTAATTAAACCTTAAAATTAAGGTTTATATCGGATTGCCAGGTGAATTATTCAACTTCTTTCTTATTTCAAATTCAAAGGTACCTTTTTTAGACGATTAGTGTGTTTTTTAATCATAACCACACCCAAATAAAAATCGAACTAGAGCTAATACTCTAATTATAAACTATGAAATTAAGTAAATCGAATTACATCAAAATAGTTGGAGGCCTCTGAATAGAAAAGACCTTTACTTGTATAAGCTAATCGGACACTAAAAACATTATTTCCGAAATTCAAAGACTATATTTCACCCAAAATACAAATACAATGCAATAGGCTAATAATCAATTAGCGTTTATAGACCGTTAACATGTCTGACGTACTAACGTGCAAGCCATAACGTTCCATAACGTGAATTCGAAAACGGTGCAATACGAACAACATTGTCAACGTTACAGTTTATTCTTGACATTCTTATTTTTATATCAGAGGTAACGCTAAAAGATGAAGGATAATCCCAAACGTGGACGGAGATCTGAATGAAACCTACTTTCTATCAGAGACTAAACATTTAATCAGTCGCATATCGTGTTAGCAGCGAGTTTTTCACCTGTTTTAATGTTCACCTGTTCACAGCTTTCGTATGTATGTTCAAATTTCAGGGGCAAGACTACATGACATACTTTCAACTGGTAGGTAATAGCAGTTCAACTTATTTGTGTTTCTCGCTCCGTCGGTGGCGTGTAAATCGTAGCCAATGTGGCGCCAATTCCAACCTGATTCGGCGCGACAAATTAAGCATTCCCCACCGAGGTATTTCATCGTATCATGAATGAGTTTAATGTTTGATTCCAAACAAACGGATATTATTTCCCCTTTGTAGTTCCTTTTAATCCACCCGAGTGCTCATTTCACTCTCTGTGTTTGGACGATCTGCAAGATATGTTATTGACGTTTCACAAAAGGCTGATCACATTACTTTTAGTTGGGTAAAGTTTCATACAGCTACATCTATATAAAGACCTGATTTGAAGGCGAATATTTCTCGAGTAAATACTGTTTTAAATCAATAAAGCCGGTAAATTTAAAGGACTCAACATAAAATCTGATAGTCTATAATCCTTTTTCATATGATACAGAATTACAATCTAAACCAGCTACCAAAAATCTTATTCCTATCTAAAGTTATCATGTTTGAAGTCGACACATAGAGCTTGCTATTTTGTTTAATTCTTGTATCAAAATCTTGTATGTGATGTCACCAGGGAGCTGCCATTGATGACCCTATTTCACCAACAGGGACATAATGATTATGTAGTTTTGTTTAATTTGTATTTCAAAATGATGTGAAATTAAGTTTTAATAGCATGTTTTTATTATCATTTCATGTGTACACAACATGGTCTTTAACCTTAAGTTACAAAACTTCTGATTATTTACTTGATATCATACAGAAATACAAGGCATTCCAACATTCTGCTAGGTTAATGACATTATTTTCTACATCTTTTAAAATCAAAATGGCGGCTCACATAATAGTAACATTGAAGGTTTTAATTACTTAATTACAAAAAGGTGTTTGATAACTTCGGGAGATAAGAAACTTGGTCAGAAGATTTGTTATTTTGAATCATATTATGTAAAGTAAGGATTGTGTCAGACTTAAATTTCTCCTTTAAGTTTACCAACGATATTCGTCATTTATGTGAAAGGATACCATTACTTTGCACTGGTTTGCAGCAAGTTAGTTGTGAGTATCAGTGTACATTTTCTTTCAGACTCGGATAGCACATACCTTTGGCCCAATGTTGGCATACGTTAGTGCCAGGTTGGGTTGGTATGCCAAAGTTGGACCAATGTTAAAACAACTGTTCGGATGACAAGCACCCGACCTTCAGCCAACGGTTTCCCACTGTAGGGCCAACGTGAAATGCAACCATTGCTAACGTTGGTCCAACATAATTGTGCTATGTGGGGAGTTATATCCAAGATCTATACATTGTATGTTTTTCTATACAATTCAGTCGTTGATGAATTCCACAATTATCATTCCATCAAAGTAATGACTTCGGAGTATAATAAAGGTATAGAAATTTGTAATCACATCAAACGACACCTGCCTGGTCTGCTGGTCAGATGAAGTTATATTCCATCAAGTTTGGTTTCTTTGTTTACCAATGTTTACAAACCTCCTTTGGAATATTTACGTCAAGACGTTTGATAAACCAGTTGTGAATTACTGTTTGGAGACCCAACGGGATAGTACCCGGACGCTAAATTGGAAATATGATGCTGTATTGCACTGCCGGATAGATCAATTCAATATAGTGGCAAGAGATTAAACATTCGTGGATTTGTATCAGGAAGTAAGGAGCTATTCCACTGGTGACATCAATATTTAGAGCAAAATGCTCTAAAATAGTCAATTCATAAACGTATTTGGAGCTTATTCCATGGTGAGTGGGTGCAAACAGTGAGGTTTTTATGTAGATGAGGCTGTGAGAAACTTGTGGGCCCGTAGATAGTATTTGCGTATTGGTTATCACTGAAAAGGCTGTTAGTGTAAGAATAAGTTCAGCTTGTTACCCTTCAAGTGTTTATTTCTCTTCAATCACTTTAACATCCCAAAACTGTGTCAACAATTGGTCGCAAGTATGCTGATGTTAATGATTAAAAGTTAAGGATTAAGTACTGCTTTATAAATATTTGAATTTAAATTTTATAAAACGTATTGGCTAAAAAGTGCTTACATGAAGAATTCTTGTCGAGAAGATCTCTTGGAGCGTATCGTACTTGGAACATTTGAGGAAAAGTTTTGCACTATAGGGGAATTGTCATTTTAGAAGATCTTCTTTGAAAGGACGGCTCAGAGCTGTCCTTCCACCACGCAGCCGTGCAAGTTGTACGAGTAGTCATTTGGAGTGGAATAATCAAAAAGATGATATGCACTGAGAGTATATGCTGTTATTAGGCTATACAAGTATCCTGATAGCACATTTCTCCCTACGATATAAATTCCTCTTGATGAAGACCTTCCACCTGGATCCAACAACAACTGGGCAAATTGTTATTTGAATAGATTCCGAACTCCAGTCCGCTTAAATATGTCATTAAGAAAATGGGGATACACGTCCAGCCCAACCACCTATCTGTGACTGCACTTTGTCCCTGTTACAGATTTTGCCCAATATATCAACAAGGCGCAAAAATGTGTCACACAGTGGATTTAGTTTGATTTTGTATATATGTGAACTCGAAAAGAAGAAGAGAAACACACATACGTTAGATTAATGTTGGAAAACCGTTGGTATTTGCATTGTGGGATCCTTGGCACTTGTTTGGATTGCTTGATGATTGTAGTTGCGGTTTACGCGCAACGTATTCAAATTATTCAACGCACCAATTCTAAGTTCCGGGCTTTTTTGACTCAATATGAACTGGCTACATTTACCGATGATTATGTTTGGTTCGATATTGGCACGCCAATCCAACATAGTACCAACACTTAGCAACATATGCGGAAAATTGGCATAACGGCAGTGTGCTATCTGGGAAATTGACAACATGACAAATCAACTGATTGCTACTCAGACTCAGAGATGGACTGGCTGTCTAAACAATTTTATGACTAGAATTAGACAACTCTTTTGTTCCATAGCTTCTATAGGGTCGTATTTTCAAATAAAATGTGACATGGAATTGTTGTGTTAATGACTGTTAAGTAAACAATTGTTCTTATAAATATGGAGGCACTCTTCCAGAGAAGACCGGCAAAAGCCGATGTCATCGTTTTCGGAATATCTGTATAAGGTACGCCCAGGTGTGATGAACCGGCAGAATAAAAGTCGAACCAATGGTCATACACGGGCAACACATCAGCTAGTCCGAAGAAGCTTAAGGAATAAATATCATATTGCATTTTAATAAATTTGTATTAAACATAATATTAGCATCCTCGATCACAATACAATTCAGATTGATCTTGTAACAAGAGTCTTTTTCCTAGAGGTGTAGCTTTAGCACTCTATCGCCTAAATGATTTAATATGGAGAATTCGTTAAAGATCGATATGCAGACTTGTCTGGAAATTCCAAAATGCATGTATACACAGGTTAGAAAATGAACCTTAACTTATTACATTCCGAAGCAGTTTAGTATTGCCCTACATTTTTTTGTTTTGCTTGGTACGTAATTTCAGAATAAGTCTAAATAGGAAAAACGTCAATGTCTCTGTAGTATCCAGGGAGCGATGTGGACAACAATGTTGCCTACAACATCCAATCCAGCCATCCAGAACGATAATAGCCTGGTTAGAAGAAATTTGTCTTTAGTAATACATAGCATGCGAATTCGAGAGGAAAAGACCGCAATCCATTGTCGGTTCGCGTTTGGCTGAAGATCGACTGGGAGGCAGTGGCTTACCAGTCACCAGTATCCGTCCGAGTTACATTTTGTGATATATATTCCTTAATAGAAAAGTACATTTTCTCTTAAAGTTTTAGAATACCTTAATCACGAGTGATGATGAGAATAAAGTCACCTAACACTAGACCCATGTTACTGATAGGATAGACAAGCCTAATACATTATTCAATTACGCCTAGCGTATTCGGGTTTAGGTCTATATATGGTTTAAGGACCGCTATGAATGTTAGTTATTTCGAGACCTGGCAAACACTTATACAAATGGCATACATGTTACTTACGTTTACAGCTTTTTAATTTCCTCATCAAATATAAAACCTACCAACCAAGTTTTCGGTGGACCGAATTCATCTAAAATTCATTTGGCGGACCAAATTTGGATTTGTTTTTTTAAACATACATCATAATATTGAGTGTAGCCAACCAATACGACAGATACTAGCCTTTTATCAAATCATTTATCTTTAAATGAATACTAGAGCAGTTAATGTGATAGACAGGTAATAAAATGTACAAAAAAGTATTTCTACATAAATCCTCAGCTGTACATTACACCGCACACACATACAGGGTTGTCCTGATTTAGCAATGACATTTTAAGTGCGTGTATTTTGTGTAATGTGAGAATGGTCTAGGGTTTACTTTGTCATGAGTCTCTAGGGAAAGGCATGCGAAGAATTTCAGAATGAATAGTTATTTAGCATCAGGTTAGAGTTAGAAGACGTTCAATCAACATATAAAGAATGTCAAAAATGTATTCTCGCACTCATCTTGCGATCACTTATTCCTTTTTTCTAATTTGACATGCATATAATAATTTCCCAATCCACACAATTCTTTAAAAACAAACTTCTACCCAGAAGAAATAGTATTTGGATAATAAGGAAAAATTTACGGGGTGGAGCAATCTTATATTATAGTTTGCCGTTTTAAACTATCAGATTGACTGTCTGGTAATAAAATCTACCAACAGCCAAAAGGAACAAATATCATTTCATTAACGTTACGAACGGTGATGTGGTGAAATTCTTGTTAATTAATGTAATTCGTTTGAAATTATACAACAGCAAATTCTACACTAACGGCCGAATGATCATTATATGAGTCTGAAACCTAATCTTGGTTTAAAGTAGACTAGTTTAAAGGGTTGTTCGTGTAATTCCATTTAGAAATAACGTCTCCAACTAACAAAAAAGAGTGAGAGATTTTCGGTGTATGGTTTTAATATTTAAGCTGCTCGCCCCTGGAGTTCCAGGCTACCCGACACCACGACCATTAAAAGTTGTCGTTGTTGATGGCGACAAATTTAATTGGGTGCTAAATTGCAAACGTTCAATTTCATTAAGTCAACGTTCATTGTAAATGAATTTTTATTTAAATTTGACGAGTAGCTATGTTACTATCGGTTTTACGTTACGCACGGAGAGACACTCCCAGTAAGATTTTAAATCAGGTCGAGCTTTAAACTTGTAAAATTGTATTTTCTTTACCCTACACCGATCAGCTGTTCTTGCCCTGGGAAGTGCTCGAACTTCATTTATTAAAAAAAACTAAAAGAAACAGACAATTTATATGATATCGTCTAGTAGAAAGTATTCGCGAGGAAGACGAAAATGTAGCTCTCCAGAAAGGGAAAATTATCTTAAAAGTATATGGGCGCATAGAGGCAACTAATGTTAAAACCACCATAGTAACAAAATATTTCAGACAAATCGGTTAAACAATAGTGTTTTAAAATTGTAAGCTTCATGCAAATCTTTTGATGAATAAGAGGGTGAACCTGATCATTTCTTCTGTAAATCCGTTATTGATCTTAGCAAAGAAATTACAAAAATTACATAAAGATTATGAGCTATCTACTAAGTTTTACATCGCAAATATCACACAAATTAAAAACTGATTTGTTCATATTTTAATACTCTTTCAATCAATATAGAAATTGCTACATCTTCTTATACCTTTAAGGAAAGTCAGGGTTGTACTACGTGAAGGAATTTAAACAGCTTTATTGATAGACATATATTGTGATGGCAATGTGCATATATCTATTTTACGCAACTTGCCAATATGCAACAGTTATCTAAGTTCCAACTCATAGTTATACATCTATGCACATAGTCAGAATGACATACGACATTGTGTATTTGTGATCGATGGCTATCATCAATTTTAATTATCAAATCTTTGAAGCAAAAGATTGTATTAAATATAATACCATAAGATACAAACACTTCGTGTTAGCTTTACATTTGTACATGCCAATGACATTAATACTTCAATTGACTAGACAGCTCAGCACTACAAGCGACGCAGATAATTGTAACGTATCCTCTTGAGAAAGCATATCACGCTGCGATATTAACAACGCTGACTTTGATGAATCACGACTTAACTTATTTTAGAGTTTCTTTAGTTTATGTATACTATAGACAACGACAAACCGATTTTAGCCGAACATGATTACTTCAGTACTTCGACCAATCAACTGCTGGGGGAAATTTCACTTTGTTATCCAACCAATCAGCTGCAGTTGTTGCATGGAAATTTTAAGCAACATTGCGCGCGTATTACCTTCATGCACCACGAACGTATGATTAACGTAATGATCAATAGGAATCCCCGGTATACGATTGGTCCGCTATCAAAACGTAGATTTCGGCCATGTGGCATTATCTCAAGTAGTTTTTCTCCAGATTGACGATGAAGAAGTCCAAGAACAAAGAAAACTGAAAGTATAATCACTACATTGTAATTCCCATTTATGCCCGCTACTCTTTCAAAATCAGTGTCCCGTTCGAATATTACAGCAGTGGATTAAAAACCAAGTGGTCTGTATATTTATTTGCATACACAAAGAAGTCACACATGTATATTTCTATTCTAGTACTCTAGCTTAAATACTAGTAACAACGGTGACTATTGCTATACTCGAAATTCAGCTGCTTTTATAAAGGGGGTATACTATCTAACAACCATAAAGATTCACAAATATTCCAACGAAAGGAAGAACTCAACAGAATGAACAGGGATAAGTGAAAGATTCACAATTTATCTCCATTGACATATGGTGAATATTTTCTAAGCCATAACCGTTAGAACGATGTTTTTAAAAAGCCATTTGATGGAAAACACTTTTCGTAAAATATACAAGTGATTTTACCCTTTACCGATATATCGGTAGTTCCATACACCTAATAAAGTACACTATCTAACAACCATACATGAATAAAAAAATCCACACATATTCCAACGAAAGGTACAACACAACTAATGAAAAATTCACACTTTATCTTCATCATGTGGTGAGTTTATATCATTATAAGCTATAACCTTTAGAAGGATGTTTTTAAAATGCCCTTACAGCAAAACACTTTTGGGAAATTATACCATTTTTTTTTCTTTACTGATATCGGCAGTACCACATACATCAAAACATTCATCTCGAAGTTGAGATGACTGTGTTCAAGAAAATGATCAAGAGATTTTACATTTGTATGTGCACTTTTGAAAATGGAATGTTAAAATTTGGTACACGAGTGACACAATGAGTTCATCCATTGTTTTGTACTCATACCTTTTACAATGCCTTAAGAAATATGTGATTCTTCTCATTCACAAGACAGAATTGCAGAAACATCGAATAAAGAAGCTGTATCTAGTTTAAAGGATTAGTTCGTTCAGGGAGGTGCCATCTTTGGTTCATTTGTCACACAAGTTTTCACTTTTGTTTCTTTTGAAGTCCTGTTTCATATACGATGAACTTGCTTGACCACTTAATTGAGCTTTTACAATCTTATGATACATACTCTTAAGTTTAAAAAAAAAAGGAATAGTAGATTGTGATGTATGGATATCGGAAAATGGTATTTGAAACTCCAAAAAAACAAAGCGCCACATGGGGTCCCTAAGTTCTGATTTGGTCCGGCACAGTGCATTTTGGAGTCAGTGTGGTCTAACTAAGCATTGATCACAAGTATATACGCCCTTACTTCTCTATCCGTTCTAAAAACGGCAAAAGATAAAAGATTTACTTCTAAACATACTTTAATTTAAGTGTTCTTGTCCATTGTGGGTCATCCGGCAGTCCAAATATATCATATTCGATTATATTATGTATATATTATGAACTTGAGTTTGTAATATTAATTTAAAAATAAAACATTAAATACTGTTCAAACAATTTATTCTCTAAAGTACGGTTGTACGAAATAATTCCAAAAGAGATAATTAAACACTCAAGTATATAGAGTAAAATGTACGTGAAAAAATATATAATAAGCAGTGTTTTAGTGTCAATGCTTTGACAAAAATTAAGATAATTATTTTATTATCAACAAGTACTTTCAAATATCAAATGTTCACCTGTTTAACAGGTAACAAGTTACTCACAATTATACACAAATTCGCAATTTCCACTATAAAATAGACCTTTTAAAACCGAGTTTGGCCGAACGTGATTTCTTCAGTACTTCGACCAATCAAATGCTGGGGGAACTTTTCCTTCTTTCCCAGCCAATCAGGTGTAGGTTTAGGAAGGAGGGAAGGGGGGGGGATGTAAGCAGCAATACGCGGGCGTATTTCCTTCATTTATAACGCTAAAACATTTTGTCATACGCTTGGTCCCATACCGTGCGTGCATTGTGCAGACGGCCAAGATTCCCTCAGTATTTCATTGGTAAATAAGATTCATCCAGTATACGATTGGTACATTATGGACACGTGAATCTCAGCCATGTGACAATATCTAGGAAATTGCCGATTCAGATTTGAAAAGGTCTATAGGGGAATACTTTATCAGAATCACTGTTACTGCGGTAACTGCCTATCAGTGATTGTGTGTTCTTGCCGTATCTTTAAAGGATTGTTTTTCATAATCACAATATAAACTTAACAAAGAAAAACGTCAATAAAAGATGACTGTTTCAGTAGCAGTTTCTACGGATCATCAAAAGATCAATTTTGAGTTTATGTTGACAGAGTATGAAATTCTTATTAGCATAGTTTCTCAAATTTCTTAAAAACTGTATGTTTCCAAAGACATCACAAATAAGAATATTTTTCAAATTTCAAAAATCTGTAACTCGACCTATTTGAAAATGGTTTTACTTGCATGCTTTTCAAACATTCTAAAGCCAATTGTGCTTGTACATGTCACTACTTTTCTCCAAAATACTCTATGTAAAATGAAGTTACTTAGCGAGCTTATTGTATTTCATTACATACTATGCCAAATTAAAGGTAAATGGACAGGTAGATGCAAGCGTACCCAACTTGCTTCAGTTTCCATCAAAATGTGAATTTGTAGGTGTCAATTAATACACAATTGGGGCGATCATGTATTTATGTGATGTAAGTATTTCTCTATTGTCTCATTTAAATCCGTTTTTCTGGATAATGTACCACAATTGCTTGAAAGAAAAAAAAAACATTTCTGAGAACACTTTTTTTAAATCTCAGATATACCATATCTAGGAGAAGACATTGTCATAATTTCAAAGACTGGAATTGCAGAAAGAAATATAAAGAATTACATACAAATGTGTCTTCTTCTTTTCTCTTGGATTGGCCAGACCTCCGATACTAAATATGTTTCATTCAACATCTAAACACTGTTTTACTTAGGATGTTATGCTTTTTATGAGAGGTCAAACTGAGAGTTTGTTTAGCTGCCCATATACCTAGATTCCTTTCTTCGGCGCACAAGAACAATCCAACATTCTATCGACTCGAAATGATACCAATGGGAATTTTGCACGACCCGTGTTAACAACAATTGAAAGGGACATTTCTAATACGATGGCACAAATTCACCCGGAGTTGATGATGTTATCTTTGAGAGCTGCGTCAAGATCTCGGAAAAAATCGATCAGATTTGTTGGCAAAGCTGATTCCACAACGGCTTTTGGAAGCATTCCACACAAGTCGGTTTGAACAATGTTGACAACGTGGGTTTTGTTAGTATCCCTGTAAAATAAAAAGTGAAATGTGTGGATTAGTTCTTCAGAAATTGGAACTTACCCGGATCGGCGAAAACATTGGAGCATGTAATGACACTCTATTACTTGCTAGTAACATAAATTCGTTGTTTCTTTTCAATTTAAATACATTGACGTCATTACATTAAAAACACTTTGTTTTTCTACCTTTGTTTTCGGTTTTTTGCGTAACATCTGACTCTCGCTATTTGTGTAATTACATTCGATTGACTCCATTGTGAAAAGAAATACTTCGGAAGCCTCACGGATCTCAAGTACAAAAATTGTATATACATAGGCCTAAACATGCAACGTACATGGTTTTACATAAGTAGAATCAATGTGAGGGCGTGATATTCTATGCTTCCTAAAGAAATTAGGCGCAAATGCAAGAAATATCAACAAATCCCGACCTGAGTAATATACAATTGAACAGATTATCCAATTGACTTTTACATGGTTTCGAATACTCAACTGGTTAACATATCATACAGCAACAGAATCAAACCGATCAACTGATATCAAACTTATTCAGCTGTCCAGCTAAAGATCAGTAGCGGGCATGGACCTCCATTGCATACACTTTGCGAAACAGGTTTCTATTGATATCTCATCCCACTGCTATCATATAATCACCTGGGTTGAGCTATGGACAATTACATCGGTACTACCGATATGAGGAACTTTGATGTGATACAAAGTTTGTCAGGTCAAGTTTTGTAAGGAATTGACACTGGAATTGACGGCAAAAATAGCATCGGTAGACAGTGAATTCCTGAATTACAATGGCGCCACCAAATTGGAGAGTGGGAGGGGTGGAAGACATATCATCAACTCAGACTCCATGCATCCCTGACGATTGTCGAAGTCCCTTCGACAATATTTAATCTTATAGGGAAGGTCTACGAACTTATTGCATATAGTGTCATCCTAAAAAACACACACTATGAGTGCCCACACTGAGTACAGAATAGAATCACCTGAGTAAATGTACTCAACAACATGAGAAAACCCTTAGGGGGAAACGGATAGACTGATCAGCTATGGGTAACAGACGCCCAGAGAAAGGTCCAGACTTCTCATAAATGAGGAGGTCCAACCATTAGAAGTGGGGACTTTATTCTTTAGATTTTGCTTCAAAAGCACTTAAAATATAAAAACAAATAATCCACGAAAAGGATTAACTTCTTTTGGATTAACTATGTATCATGACTGTTTTTTTCTTCATATTTAAACTTAACATATCATTTTTTCTTATCTGCCCATAAAAAACCTCTTTCCTCACGAAGAGTTTGCACATGTACTTGGAAGTTACAGAACAGATCAATAGTACATGTTGTGTGTAGAGATATAAACACTATCAACAATGCACAATGGCTGCCATTTAAAAATCTAACTTAGATCGAAAGATCATAGAAACCATTTTTTTTACTTTGGTTTCATTTAACCCCAATTTTGTTCAGAAATAACTTTGGACGTAACATAAAGCTTTCATTTGAACCCCCCCTCCCCTCCCCACCCCACCAAAAAGGCGGCTTAATCGGATATTAGAAAAAAAGAACCAAGCCTAGAAATATTATTTAGGACATAAGGATGCCAAAAAACATTGGTTCGAAGAACGTAGCAAAAAATTGTCACAAATTTCATATTTACTAACAATGGAAAAACCGTGATTGAGGTGACTTTCATCATGTTGGCTTGAAATCATTTATTTGGACAATTATGAAATTCTGTGGATCATGACATTTGTCCTAATTTAGTCGTCTTAAACATTCCCAAAAATTGTCCAGACCCTTTTTAAAATTTTGCAAATTGAAATTATGTAGGCTAATTTTGGCGGAAAATGGGTATCTTGAAATATAAATATCATTAAATGGGCATTTAAGGTTCACTCTTCTTTTTATTTAAGTGGAAAACAGTAACTTGAACTGATCAATAATTCTAATACATTTTAAAAATAATCTTATTGTTTCTTACAGCTAAAGCTCAATTTTGGTACCACATTAAACAAGGTTTTACCAGCCTGCTATTTCAGAAAAATCTCCCGGACTGTTATTGCAAAGCTTACTTACCCCGTTACGGGCGAACAAAAGGTACCGCCGTGGTAGTTGACAGCTCTTACGTAACCATCCTTGTGAGGACAGTCTTTTCTTTGGATACTCTTTGAATTTGTGCTGAAAATGTTCTGCTCTGGGTATCTTTTAACAACTATGAGATCACAAAAATCTCTGGAAGATATCAGACCCATTGCTGCACTATGTGTTGCGGATCTGGCTATTATTAAATCCTGCATTAATGAAAATTGAGAAAAATTGAGAAGCTGAAATATCATATAATAACATTAAAAATGCAATCACGAACAGTATACAAGACAGATGGAATTTTTTGGGCATGTTTATCGGGAGGGTGGGTTGGAACAGCTCGCAGTATGCGGAAAAATTGAGGGCAAAAGAAGCAGAGGAAGGCAGCGAGTTAGATTTGTCCAAAGCTTAAACAACTGGGCAACCAACAACAGCCTAAGTAACAATAAGTTTATGCATTTATCTCTAAACAGAAGTAACTGGAGGGCCATGATCGCCAATGTCTGTTCCAGACTCGGCACCTAGAGAGAGAGAGAGATACAAGAAAGATCCCCGCCACGTAAAGAAAGTTTTAGATGTCATACTTTATTTCTCATTTTGTATCGAAAGAAACAAAAAATACTATTTTCGGAAACTTGACCATATAGGTAAATATTTCCCTTGAATTTGGTACCATTTTAATGTATCGTTTATACGATTTGAGAGCATTTTTCGAAAGGAAAGGTTAATATTTGTTTGATTCTACCTTGATAATTCCATTCGTGTGATTCTTGTAAGCTTTGTGTTGTGTACAAGTATTACATTTTCTTCAAAGTGTAAAGACATTACACGATTAATATCCCCCTTCCAGCCTTCCATCAATATATATTGAGATATATGATTAAGACGCTAGCCTTACTCTCGTCAAATTGAAGTCTTCAAAACGAGCTTCAAAATAAATTATTCAAATTTCACTCATTTACCAAAGTTAAATGCTTCAATTACACGCTGCAAACAGTTTAAAGTTTCGTCAGCATGAACATTGTGTATTGTACGGGGAAATGTGGGCAAGTTTCAAAAATAAAAACTCAAGAACAATCGCAATTACATACGAAGGAAAAGATTTTTTTTCGATTGAATGTCATCATTATTACTAATATCCTTTACAGACCATAGCTGGTTTCTCAATTTTGCGCAAGAGTAAGTTCTCTTTCAGAAAGGATGTAGAATGCATCCAGACATTAAACAGAAAATAACAAGTTCAGCGTGCACTATGTGTTCATTAGTCTGTAAATTCAGCATAGATGCATGACGAAGACTTCCAGACATTCAACGTGAGTTTCTACGGTTTCCAAAAATTAAAAAACACCCGCTGTGTTTGACTGTTACATGAAGGAGTGACCTACCTTTTACAATTCTCATGATCACAACTATAGATATAGTATAAGATATCGGAGAGCGTCATACATTCGTTAAATGAAGAGTGGGAAGCAAGAAAATTATAGTATTCATTCAATAGTCAGACATGTCTACATTGTATGTTAGAGGGCAAAAAACAAACAGAAGAGTGAAGAAACTGCGAATAAATTCCAAAAGTCCGCGATCAAAAGTCATAGATATTTATTCATTCCCAAATAAAATTTTCATCAATAAAATTATACCTTAAACCGCACGTTTCAAGATTTTTATTTGAAACTTAAGATACGATACCAATCTGTGTAAAACTTGTAACACACACATACACACTGATAACAATTCCTTATATGTTGCCGGTACGGTTACAGGGTTCTCTATTTTATAGAATATATTAATCATAAATGTGAGGTTACCCCCGAGTTGATGTATGCTTTACACCAGAAAACCAAAGGTTTTGAGGTTCCGACGCGCAATATGGATTTTAAGTTATGAACAATTGTATAATAAATGTTATCACACAATGGGCTCAAAATAACAATGACAACCAAATAACTCAGTTCTAACATTACGCCCATTCCTCGTTGTAAGTTTTTAAATCTTTTTTTTTTCTTCAGACATCTTACCCGCAAGAACCTCCATTTCGGCGAGTATGAATTTTAGACTCTGCTAGAAGCAAATAAGAAACCCACCACAGATAATTAAGTGATTTTACGCATCAGTTATTACACTCCCAATCATGCACACAGTTGAACTTTGGCAAAATCATATTAAGCCCCGCCCACTATGCACATTAATGAAATTTAACGTTTTTGGTACCATGAACATGTACACACTAGTTAACAACATACATCAAGTACGAAAC